>JARJEC010039498.1:0-15820 GCA_030264575.1 Tachinus sp. AB-2021 | reverse complement strand
TTTACAAATTATGCAAATATTATTCCGCCGAACACTATTTTAATTTACTGCAAATTGATGTATTAAATATCAGCATGAATGGAAATTTATTAACACTCGACACACAATTGTTATTGCTCCACATTTTTATTTCTCTGGAAATTAAATTTTTATTGACGTAAAGTTGTTTTATGGCTTTATTTTTATTAATGCAAAGTCGGAACGTTTAAAAATGTTTGCCGAGTTAAATCATCGGTGCCTCTGTTCGGCGCAGGTTGTTGCTTCAAAAAGGACAATGTTAGTTATAGTTTTTTGCAAATATTAGAAATTTAATCGATTACAATTTTTGCATTTTTGGCTTGGCATGTTGGAAGGTACACTGACGAGAATTGAAATACAATCAATGAAGATGCCTTGGGAGTGAAAATTGCATTTTTACATTACAAATTGATTTGTGCTTAAAAATGTTTCAACTTTCAACAATATTTACGATTGGTGCTTTTCTGTTTAATGTAATAATAATAATAATAATAAATTGCCTTTTTTTCCTATAAAATTACAAAAAACATACATAATCATCAATTTAAATGAATATAGCTATGTAAGAAAATCACAAGGCAAAGTTCGGCATATTCCCTAAAAAAATTTGCTGCTTTTACACTTATACCTTGGTAAAATAAAGTAGTAAAATTAAGGCGATTTTGCCTATATTTCACAAACATATCAGCAATAAATAATAAATTCGTAAAATAATATCACAAATGTGATCTCATTAGCCAAATTATTATCTGTTTGGACTGTAGTCCTTGAGTTTGATCCGTTTCTCTTGACTCATCCTGTATAAAATGGGTTCTACGATGGATGCACGAATAAGTAATCAGAAACTCATTGAGTCAATAAAACTTCAAAAATTCAGGTAGAAACAAATTTTTGTGTCATAATTTTAGTTTTGAAAGTATGTATGACTAAAAATAAATTGAAAATTTAATGTTCTCTGTAGTAGAGTACGTCTATATATATTTTCAAATATAATATTAATTTATGTTTTAAAAATTAAATATTTTTTAGATAATAATAGAATATCATATTTACTTGCATTTTGATCATAATATTAGGCAGAAACAATAAAAGCTAATGAATCTTTCTATGTTTTAAAAATATCAAATTTAACCTATTTTTCTATACAATTATTTTTGACAGTTGTATAAAAAAGTTTCTTTTTACGTTTCTTCACCGAGATAATCTAATAATATTGCAATTGGATTTTTATACTTTTAAACTAATACATTGAAAGATTACAAATTAACAAAATTGAAATATAATAAAACAAGATATTAATAATACATAGTAAAGTCGTCTAGCTGAGAAGTAGAAACACATTTGTATTAAACATAGAATACACAACTCTTATTTCCACAAACCATGAGTCATACTCACCTTTCGCCGTTTTCACTATATTTTATCTACCACTTAAAACAAAAATATTTTATTTAAAATTGTCAACGCGTCATTTCATACAAATATTAAAAATTAAATTAAACCGTATTGTATAAACGCGCTAATGTAAAGAAGTGTAAGTGTAAAAAGCATTTCACGCATCAACAAAAAGAGAAAGAATATGAGTGAAATAGCCATAAATTTACGTGACGTTAAATTGTAAATACTTTTTTTAATTTAAAAAATCGCCACCATAAAAGTTTTACTTCAAAAATAACTAATAATGACCTTATTTTAAATATTCTACAGTGATAGGCAAATATCTTAGTAAAAATTGATTATAAGTATATTTAAAAAATTTAATTTAAAAATAATAAATTACATATTTGAAATAATATTTATTTGCAAATTAAATTATATAGTTATAAAGTAACAAAAAAAATCACTAAAGATTTATCATCTATTCCGTTTGCTTAAATAATTACTGCATTATTTTAAAAAAGACTGATTTGTTCCTTTGAGCGTTTTTTAAATATAGGGTGCACAACAAATAATCATAGAATAATATGGTTATTTATTAATCAAATAAGTTTTACTTTTAATTCTAATTAAATACATGTATTGGGCATAAAGGAATAAATTGATTACTTGTATAAAACATTAAAATAAATAAAATATCTACTGCACTAAATGCACCACGGAACATTTATTTTTGCATTATTGCATTTTTAAATTTTGATTAACGGCAAAGAAAAACAGTTTATATGCTCTCTGATCTGTTTAGCAATGTAATGACAAAATATAGAACTTGAGCAATATACGTCCAAACAAGTTTGGACGCTTAGAGTGAGATATATCAACAATGCCGGACACCTAAATGATAGTAAATAAAAAATTGAGGACGCCCAATAACTGAAAATTGTAAGGACGCCGGAATACACGTTTATGTAAAGAGAAAAAATATTATAATCTTCAATTATAAATCAACAGTTTGTGATGTCATAGTGCTCTATTAATCTGCGTAAGATGTTTTTTAGGAGGACGCCCGTTAACAGCTTCTCATAACGGACGCTTCATTATATAGAAGATGTGATATATATATATATATATATATATATATATATATATATATTTCAGGTACAATTGTAGATAATCATGTTTATTATATGTTTCGCCAGGATTATAATAATTAATAATTAGTTCTTTTATATCATTTAATTTATGTCATTTGTAAAGTAATTTTTTATGTTTTTTTTTAAATTTCGTTTTACATTATACAATTTTTTTTAATATATGTATTTTTTTCTTTTATGTTATTAATAATGTATATTATGTATTGGAAGGTATATTGTATATTGCTTGTAAATTATTTTTTCTTACCGCATTTTTTCATTATTAATCAAAAAATTTGTTCATTGTACGATGATGGTAAATGAAATTTGTATATTACTAAGTACTTATTATACTATATTACTATATATATTGCATATATCACATTAATTTTGACTGTACTTAAATATCTATGAAAATTATTACACTTATATAAAATAAATAATAAAATTTTATTTATTAAAGATTTGTCATTATGTATCCGGATTCGTACTTTATTATATGTATCTGAATACTATTTTATTTTTTATTTAATAATCCTATATCGAATATACTACAAAGAATGTTTTAATGTATAAAAAAGTTTTTATATATTAAAACAATTTCTACGAACTAAATTATTATTTTTAATTTATTTGTATTAGATCATTTAAACTTCGCGCGTTTCCCGCTCCATCTGCGACAGTACTGCTGTCAGATAGGTTTTAAGCGTGTCCGCGTCTCCATAAGACAATTGAGAGAAGCTTTCAACGGTAACTTCTAACGTAGCCCAACTGCGTAAAGTTAATTATAATCTCATTTTATGCTAATATTGTTGAATATTTTGCACTAAATTTTGTACACAACTTACAAATAAGTATAAATTTGATGAAAGGACTAAATTTAAATTTTTATAATACATAATGAAACGTTTTTTTTGTAAAATAGCACATTTTTATTATATAAAAAATACTTTACTAAAAATTATATAGGTAGATAGTATAGGAAAATACCGCAGGCGTCATCTAATAGATGAAAGTTTCAGTGATACTTAATTCAAATCTGCTGCGTTCGCGGATGCATGAGTGAGGCGGTTTAATGTCTTTTCACAGATCTATACACGGTGGTTGGTATTTTATTGTCGAGCTTATATCTGCTAAACTATTAAAAATATCAAAAAACTATTTTTATAAATGTTTCTGGTTTATTATCAACTATTTATATATAAAAAATAATTTACTGTACTACTTCCGTTTTGACCGGAAGTTATATTTAAAAAAGTTTATATGACTTATATATCAAAGGTCAATACTTTCTGAGATATTAGCTGTCAACTTGGTGTATATATTTTATCATATCTTCCTTATTCTTAAAGATAACATAATAATTCATTGAAACAACGATATTTATTTTAGTATTTACAATTTATTTCAGAAAGTGTTGTATTAATCTCATTTTAAGTTTAAGCGGAAATAATATAAACTTTATTTTTATTGTTTGTATAATTTTTGATAGGCTATTCAAAAATTATAATAAATAATTTAAAATTATAATAAATGTTCAAAATATCCATTGTAAAGACTCTTAATTAAGTTTAACTTTTTTAAGCTTTGCAGGTATTATTAATACACAAGCAGTTCTAACTTTATTTTCAGCTCCTCTACCATCTACGCCACCAAGGCCGGCTAAAAATTTAAATTGTAAATAATTATTTTTTAGAATATCCGTATCATATCGGTCGACGCCGAAATTTCCGTGTGTATTGTGCTAGTATAGACTAGACATGCATACAACTGTGTATGTGTAAACATATAAATTATAAATTATTAAAAAATTTATTTCGACGTGGGAATTCAACATAAAACCGATACCAACCTCAGTAGCTCAATTTGTAGAGTATTGGACATGACATCCAAAGGTTGTGGGTTTGATTCCCACCCTAGGTGAATCTTTTAAACCATTTATTTCAAAATGGATTAATATCGTAGTAATTAATTAATAATTATATCTTACTTTTAACACCAATATGTATTATTTGTTGGACTTTATTTAAAATATACCAGACGATACATAAACAATTGCACAGATTAAAAAGGTTGTAATACTATCTAATACTATCTAATCTAACCTATATTAAAGTTTGTGAAAAAGTTAAATACAACTTTTGTTGCAGTTTGTATATAAACTAGTGCAGTCATTACATAGATCGACGGATTTCAGTGTTTGACGCCGACTCTTACAAAAATAGCTTTTTGCACTCCCTGCCATGACATCCGAAATTCACACTTATCATAAATGACTATTCTTTTTAAAAATTTACCATTTATTTTTCATAATATATACTAATACTGGTAATGGAAAATTTTGGATTTGGGCCGTAACATATACAGACTATTCTCTAAGAAACACTGGAACCTATAATTTTCTTATTTTAAATTTTAGACCTATCAAACTAAATATATTTTTAAATACTAAGAAATAAGTTATCTTTTGTCGTTAACAGTTTGTAAGTATAGACCTGTTTTGAGTAAACATTGTTACTCAATATTTTGAGTAACAATATTTATCATTGTTATTTCAAACGGAACACTTTGCATATTTAAATTCAGGATAAAATTCTGCATACAGCAGTATATCTATTTACTTTATTAGAAAGTCATAAACTTAAAAATAAATAGTGGATTTATACAGTTGTATAATAAAATATGATAGTTGATGTTTCAACTTAAAGAAAAATATTGGGGTTCCATTTAAATAAATATATTGATGACGCCATAGTTTAAAAATAATACGATTTTCCAAAAAGTATGTATTACAATTTTTACCGAATTTATATTACTTTACGAACGCAAGTATCAATTCAATTTGCTAAAATATATAACAAAAGTGAAAATATGCAGAATATGAAAAAATCCTTTCCTCAATAAATGTTTTTATGTTTATTTGCTCTAAACTATATTGTTAATTTATAATGAATACTTTAACATTTATTTAATTATTATTTAAATTAGCATTTCAAAAAATGTATTTAATACTGAGAAATGGTTTATCGCACTGGCAGATGAATACAAAAGTAGCATTGTATAATTTAAGTGACAAGTTTATCTTTAGAAAGTATACTACAGTTGGGATATATAGAATTATCAATTAGTTGCTAATATTTTTAAAATATATGTTTGATGATGTTTTAAATCTCATTACAAATTTGCATTTCAAAATATACGTTTGAGAACTTGAAAAAGTTTTTTTTTAATTTAATTATATTTTCTAAAGCTTTACTTGTGAAAGTCTCTCGAGATAATGAATATGACGTAACGCAGAGACGCGGGATAGTGGGGCAACGTCGGGTCAACTGCTGACTGCTGCCCAATAACGTAGCTTTATCCTTGCCATTGGCGTGAGGCGTCGCGACGGCGCAACCTTCTCCAACGCCCAGAACAATTACATCTACCTGAGCAGCTATTCAGGGGAACTAAATTAATATTTCTGAACGACGATACAAATGGGCTCTCGTTGATCGTACAAGATTCCAATTACAGACAGCCAAAACAGAAATGGCAACCATGATCTTAATAGTGATCATTAAGATTAGATAATTTTACGGTGGTAGTAAAAATAAGCGGACGGTTAGGGTGGGAATCTACGAAATAAAGAAGTCGCAAATATTTTTTAAAAGTTACATACAAAAGATTTTGATTTAAACTTGTTTCTATAGTTGCTTTATCACAGTGTTTTAAATTTAATCTATAGAAAAGTAGCACTTAACTTATCACAAAACTCAATCTCTAACGCAAGGCGCAAGGTTACTATAAAATTGTTATTAAATTTAGTTTTAGTTTATGAATAAAAATGAGCATATTCCTACGGCAACCTTTTTAAAGTAGTTTTTTTAATAATACACATTCCAATAAAATAATGTTTTGCTCATCTTTATTCAGAAATAAGATTGAAGACATCGGTCATACAAGAAGGTTATAAACGTTATTAAATAGGAATTTACAGAATTCAATTAAGTTGTGAAATAAGTTACTAACACATTCAAATCTGTATATTTGTTTTTTGTGTGTATATATTCAAACCACGTCTAAAAAAATTAAGAAGAGATATGTTAATATTTGTATTTTAATTTGTATGAATTAATAAAATCTAAATATAAAATCAAAATTATATGAATATTTTTTAGCTTCAATAAAATCAATAATAATATAAAACTTGGATTTGCCTATAATTGAATTATATTAAAAATATTTAATCATTTAAAGGAAAGCTCTATTGGAACGAAACTTGTAATAAATTTTAAATTTTGATAAAAACCTAGTTAATGTTTTATTTTATTTATAATATTGAATTATCACATGGTAATAGTCACCTCAACTCAATTTGGTCTAAAATCAAAATTAAAACTTTATTTACATAACTATTGACACATTTATCAGGAACCACAATTTGAGAAACGCTTTTGATTTTCTTTTTCTATTAAATATCCAACAACAATGTGCACAAATAAACTACATAAATATATAAACATAATAAAATATATATGAGCATAAAGATCATGCAATCATGTAAACAATATTTGATTGCATTAGACTCTACTTATAGAAACATATTTTAAATTCATATAAAAAAAATAAAATAAATTGTTTCAAAATATATAACGTATATTTTACGACGCACGTTTCGATATACAATATCTTCGTCAGATAAATAGTAAAAAATATAATAACAGAAAATAAATGTAACAGATATATAAAAATAATAATTGTTATTATTTTTATATATTAGTAATAAATATAATAACAGAAAGTAAATGTAACAAATAATAATAACGATTATTAAATTTTATCGTTACTATTATTTTTATACATCTATTTTCATTTACATTTATTTTCTGTATTATATTTATTACTATTTACGTTATATATGTTGCAACAATTTATTTTATTTCATTTAGATTAAATCTAAATAATTTTTTAAAAAATATAAAATCGTCATGTATTAATATGATTATTTACATATAGCAGTGAGAACATTAATACAGATATCAAAGATACATATTACTTATTTATAAGTAAAGCATTTTAAAATAAATTATGATAAAAGATACACTTATATTATTACTCTCGTCGGGTAATTAATGATTAATACTTATATTAAAAATAAAATTAATTATTTAAAACATTTTAATTGGTATTTGCAATGCAAAATGTATTAAAAATTGAATAAATATTGATTTATAGTGCCACAAATACCTTTATTACCAAACATAAAATTACAATTAAGTACAAAGTTAATGCGAATTCATTATAATATGTGGCAAAGTTTAAAATGTCAGTTTTTTAGTTTTGCATTTGTCAAGTTAGCTAATATTAGTTTTATAAAAAACATAAAATTATATATTTCAAAATGTATAATCAAAAATGAATTTGTGCACATATCTAATCACAGTAATATACTTTTATCATCTGCCAAAAATAAAATAACATTAAATTTATGATTAATTGCTTGATTGTAATATGAAATGTTTATAAATGCAAACATTTAAATTTAAATATTCGCGCTACTGCAATGGTATTTTGTACAAGAGTGGATAGTACGCCGTAGGCGAGTGCTCCAAACGTCTAAGTGCGATTTGGGCATTCGAGTTGAACAGGTTACTTTTTCTACGACTATTGACATTTGAAACGTTTCTACAATTTTTTTGTACTTATTTTGTGTATTTAATTTGATATTTGAAATTTGGCAAAAGTGCCTTACAATATTTATTATTTATAAATAATTATGTTTTTTATTTTGGATTTTTGGATTTTGTATCAAATGAACATGAACATGAACATCTTGTGTAATTTTTATGTTTTTATTGTTATTATATGTATATATCTTATTAAATATAAAATAAATAAATTTAGATTATATTTGACAATTTTGATTCAATTATGCTATTGATTAATATATTCTTATTTCATCAACCAATCAGAATCTGTATATTTAAAATTGGATTGTTTTATAATAAATTTTATAAAACTCGTTATCAATACTTAGTGAAAATCGATAAAACTGCACCTTGCTTTTACAGAAATAGACGGCTGATATAAATGTTATTTAAAATCAATCTGACGTAAATCTGCCAATTAACCTGTACTTTTGCAGAGAAAATGTGTAAAATTATATGATTGTTAACATTATTTCGTAAATAAGTTTGTATATGAAAATTATTCTCGAATTAAGGGACATAGGAAAAATCGCTCCACTTCAAGTCGAGATTTTTCCATGCCCTTAATTCTCGAGTAATTTTCATGAGAAATAAGTTTTTGCCAAAAAAAATTACCCGGTAAAAAATCGACCTCTTGTGTATTACTCAAAAAATTTATTTATTAGAAATCCATTATTAATCATTTCTTTTGACTAATTGAATGAAGGAAAAACAATTCTTACCATTAAGTTTGATATGTATCTATAACATCGAATTAATATATCTACCATTAATTTATCATGCTTATGTTACTTACCATTTGAATCGAAAATATTTTTCAGCTCCATATATATTATGTACCCTCTGAATATTCAATGTTTATAATATTATTTATTTGGTATTATTAGTTGTTTATTTTTTGGTAATATTTTATAACTTTGTTTCAATGTGAATTAAATAAATCATCATAAATAAAAAATTTAAAATAAATAATTCACGATCTAAAATAATCAGTTGACAAATATTATTAAAATTGTTTTTTAATAAAAAAAATGGTTATAATTAATTCATTAACAACAAAGCTTTTTGCTAGATTATAAAAATTATCTGTCTGATTATTAAAAAGAATTAATTAATTGAAACCACATACCCTATTCTAAACCATAATTTATTGATCCTAATAATATTTACATAATATTTTATTTAACATATTTATATAAACATTGTATTTGAAAACACAACCATTTAGTTTAGTTGACAGATAGGTATAACTACTATATTAGAGCAACGCATTGAAGCGAGGTCATACCTATAGCATTATATAAAAATATACTAATAATAAAACTGATTTTAGAACATGAAATAAAAGAAATGGAACCCGATAACTTTGTGTTGTAAAATCATATTATGTATTTGTAGTAGATAGATAGATTATCTTTAAAAATATATAATTGTGTTTTTAATTTGATTTTTATCAACAAAAAAAACATGTTTAGTTAATTTTAATTTATGGAAATGTCAGATATGCAAATATTGGAACCACGTCACTAGTATAGTGAAAAAATTACGGTTTATTCAGTTTTAAAAAAGTATTAAAGAGTTTAGAATTATATAACTTGACAAAATATTAACAGTCTTCCTTTAGGTTTAAAGGAAAGTGGAAAAATAATAATTAAATAATAAGTGTCATTTGCACGTTACGTTATATATTTCTCCGTGGTGCGTATTTGGTGTACGCTGTGAAGTTTGCGATGTATCAGATCCACACCACGAAGAAGAACAAGGGAATGATAAAATAGTTCTTTTGTGCATCACTTTGTTAGGGTCACTGTACATATTCTTATCCTTTGGGTGGAATCGAACCTGGTGCGTGATAATACACGCGAGTCGAACACTAGATTCTCCGACCCGGAAATGGATGTCATAGGTAGAACTCGGGTGAACTCTGTCCGTCGGAATTGAGATTGTGTAATTGCTGCGTTTGGTGGCCCCGTCCTATCTGCATTCTTTGTTTTAAAAGATCGCGTTCTTGTGATACTCGAGCTAATTCCATCTTCAACCGATGCAACTCGTTCTGGAGGCTTCTATTAGTGGTCTCAAGGTCTTGACGTTGCTGCAGCCTTTTTGATCGGCAGTTCTGGGCATAGCCACGGTTCTTCAGAGTTCTTCTTTTTTGTTTTAATCGCACAACTTCTTCACGGGGACAACCGTGCAGTCTTTTATTTAACTCTCTAACTGATAGTGTCATAAGCATTTCGTCATTTAGACCTATATCCTCACTGCAAGTAGAATATCCTGAATTTCCGGCATTCATTCGTGGCGAGAGTGCACTAGCTCCACTACAAACTGATTGTGGTCTTTGTAAAATTACATGGTGATTTGGATTATCCATGAACATTCCGGATGGAATGTACTCACGTCGTTCCCAGTCAGGTTCGCCTCCCATGCAATGGAGGGGACGTAAATCTAATGGTTGCGGATCTCTCATTTGTGGAAACCACATCTCTTCCATATTAGGATTTGGCCGACAGGGACCTGGTGAATTACTAGGTGGCGTGTCCGGTGGCGTTCCCGGATCGTTTACTAATGTCATGTTCACTAAAACAGGCTGCTGACTGTAGATTGAATCCGGTGGTGGCGATAAAGGCGGCAGACGTCGTTCGTCCGGCCAAGGTCTACATAACGTCCTCGGATCCGACGTTTCTTCTTGAGCTAACCACTCCGCTTCGGCAGCACGTTGTTTCTCTTCCCGTTTCACTGTCACGTCCTCCAAATGATCAAGTACGAAATCCTGCACGTACTCTTCAGCTAAATGATCATCCTGATTATCCATTCTGGCGTCGCGCGCCCCTACGGTCTGCATATATACACTCGCGCGGCGCGCTATCACTCTTATCGATATTACGTGCGATCGCTACTCTCGACGGCGGTAGAATGGCTTGAGGACAGTTCTGCTATGTTCCAATATTCAGCAGTGCGGATTGCAGAGCCGCCGCCTCTTTCGCTGTGCCCGCCTCCACAGTACCGGATAGGCCCACCTTACAGCGTTCCGGAAATTTGTTTATACCTCAATGGCCAGTCAACATCACGATCACTCTAACTGAAAGGGTTTATTTTACGACCTATATATTAAATATGAGACGAGTATCGCCAACCATCAATAATACAACATACTAATATGATAAAATTATATTTAAATATTAAATCATCAATTTCGATTTGCAATTGATTATATTTACATAAACACTATTTTATTTACATAGTAAGTATATTTATTGAAAATTACATTATTCCATTCATAATAGATAACACATAGCACAAAAACGTTCAATCAATTTTATTATGAAAATAAGTACTTTGATAATTGAATATAATTACAAAATAGTAAATCAGTAAAAATAAATACTTTAATTTAATAGAAATTAACATAAACTATTATTACAAATAGTATACATTAGTACAGAATTTGAAATGCAATAAAAAGTTATTTAATCAAATAAAATGCATGTTCCCAATTTAATGTAGATATGTATACAAGGTGTCCGAACTTATCAGTTCTCCATTGTTATATTTACTAGCTTTGTTAATATTAGAGTTATAGAATCGGTTACATTAACCAATTAGTATTTTTACTGCAAATTTCAACGGTGAAAACTGAAAATAATTGAATAACTACTTTATCAGATATTCGCAAAAAATAGAACATCCTATGTATGTCCACCTATTTTGAAAACAAAAAAAAATCTGTAGTCAAAATTGTTAATGAATTACTTTCTTAACCTCACAAATAAACAAGTAATATGCACTGCACTCTTTATATCAACTTTTGAAATAAAACAATTGATATGGAAAAATGAAGGGTACATATTATAAATTTAACAAAAAGAAAATATCATTAATGAAATTGTTTATTTTTTAATAAACAAACCGTGAAATAAAACTTAATTACTTTGTTAACCTCATAAATAAACAAGTAATATGCACTCTATCTTTATCTTAACTTTTGATATAAAACAGGATATTATAGGAAAAATTAAGGGTACATATTATAAATATAACAAAAAGGAATTATCATTAATATAACTGTTTATTTTTTAATAAACAAACTGTAAAATAAAACTTTCATAATGAATCATTAAAAAAAAGAAACTAAATGAAAAGGGAAAAAGAACTAAAATATAAAAAAAGTATCAAAGATTGTTTGTTAAAACTTATAATGTAAGTAACTTAATACACACATCAAATATTACTTTTTCACTATAAAACTAAAAAACATCTAAACACTTTGTGGTAGGTACATATAGGTTTCAAATTCATAACGATCTCAAGCATCAACGGCTGAAACTGGTTGAACGCCTGCATTAAGGACACTTTTCGGAATGACAGTTACATAATAATATTTGGTTCATTTTTGTTTCAATGTGATGCGGATATCATTAAGGTGCACTGATGATCTCTTATAAAGAGTGAAACAACTGTATGCATTTGATTGTTGCAACTTGCAGCAACTTGAAATTTGATTATTGACTTTAAACTTTATATTTAATCATGGAATAATACCGGTTGCCTGTAAATTATATTGGTTGTTCTAGACAGTTAGTCTAGTACGTATGAAGAGTGAAACGATTGTATGCATTTGATTGATGCCGTTTGTAACGATGTGGATTGAATAATTTATTATAAACTTTTAACTTAATTATTTTGATTCTATAGCCAGGCGTTGTGATACTGGTTGCCTGTAAATTCTATTGGTTGATCTAGACAGTTAGTCTAACTTCCGTTATTGTTTACAAGAAGGGTACACAACCACTCACTTTGACTTCATAAAAAAGATAGCAAAAATGTTGGCAACTTGAAACGCGCTCTTAAATAAATAAGCCAGTCTGACATATTATACGTACTAATAAGTAAAACTGACTAATAAAGTTTGACGTGTTCATTACATTACCTACGTTATAATTTTAACTTTATTTAAAATTTTGCTACGCGTATTATTAAATTAAATTTATTCTTTGAACGTAATTTGCCTATTTTTCTTATTATTAATTTTCAATGATGCTACGTGCATCATATGCGGCTAATTTTCCGGCTAATTTTAAAATTAGAATTTTGTTAGGATATGCGTATTTATATATTATTTTCAACACATTAAAAAAACAAAACTAAAAATAACATTTTAATGCAGCAACATATATTCGCTAGTACTTGCTTATATAATAATATGCTATTATTTAACTTATCTTATTAACAAACCCAATATATTGCAACATTTATGTCATTATTAATGACAATTAAATTATAAACAAAAATCTCCATAGAAGTGACACTATTTTATGAAAATTATAGAAATCTATACACCGTGTGTCTAAGTTGGACACATAAACTATATACCAGGTGTATCAAACCGCCTGGGACGGGTGCCCAGGCTTTTTTTAGAGAATCGCAACTTCTTACAAATTTGGAAAACAATTATTTATAACCAAATTTTAGTCAAAATTCATTTTTTTTGAGAGTACTTACTGTTTTCAAAATTGACCATCATGTCTCAACTGCATTCAACTTTATAATTTTAAATACAACACAAAATATCAATTGTAAAATTTATCATATACTTTGCGTACAATAATGGTACCACGCGTCCCCATTCTAACTCTTTTTACATGCTGCCTGTATCCCTACCCCATTCCTTAAATTGTTTTTCTAGCATTTACGTTTTCGGACTTACACATCAATCACATCACTTCAAAATATTTATTTGTAACATAAAATTTACTAAAAATATGATGTATAAAATAAATTTTATATTTATTAATTTTTGTTGCTTCATTACATTAACATATAAATAAATATACGTCCTGAAGCAAGAAAAAAATGCAAAATATAGACAAATACACACACATTAGAAGTAAAACCTTTAATTTTATTATAATCTAATTATACTCAAAATTAGATGTCGACGCCAGTGTTATATTTTGTTTTTATGAACAGCTATCCTAGGAATGCACGGGTCCCCAGTAAAATTCATTTTCATTCGTCACTGCCTCTATCCCCACCCATTTCTCTTAATTGGTTTACGTTTTATTTCTCCGCTTTTTCGGACTCACACTTCAATGTAAAAGTTTTCACTTAACAAAAGTTCGAATTCTCCAAATATAAATATAATATCATTTAAACGAACAAAAAAAATCATAAAAACTATCTATCTAAATATGACAATTTAGAAAAGAAATATTTAAAAAATGGAATTTGCAACAGAAAAATGCAATTTATGACAATAATTATCAAAATTGCAATTTTTAATGAAAAAATATAAAACATTGTAAATTAGAAGAGAAAACTCAATAAGCTTTTTTATAAAAGTCTAATTTGCAATGGAAAATTTGCTAAATATATTAATTTATAAACTTTATGAAAATACTAGTTTTTCAAAAAAAAATCAAATAACTTTTAATTTGTAACTAAAATTTTTTTTTGGTCTAAGTTTAACCTACTAAAATTGCGTTTTCTTAGAAAATAATGTAGCTCAATATAGGTTTATTTATTATAATTATGATCGATTAATATAAAAACAATATTTATTGAAATATTCTGTAGAAAAATTATTCTCTATTTAGGTAAATTGCATACAAACGTTTTGGCCCTTCACTGTGACCTTCCTCGGCGCTATAAAAAAAACACAGGAAAAGTTATTTTTATAAAATATATTAACCCTATTGTACACCGATAAACTAGCATATAGACTATTATAAAACATATTTTCTTATTAATTACTATTGACTGGTTTGAAATGTAGGCTGTGAACACCTTGATTAAGGAGAGAATGTAAATCACGGGATTTTTATAACATTATAACAAAAACAAAGCCGCCTAATTTGATAGTATTCAAACCTGGCTAAAAAAGTACCTTTGCAAATTTTGCGCAATTATAAACCTTGCCTACGGCTTGGTTTATAAACTTTGCCAGCAATCTCCAAAAAACACTTTCATACCTTGGTTTAAAATATACTATTCCAACACATTAAAAAAACAACAAAACAAATAATAACATTTTAATACGGCAAAATATATTCACCTGTCTGCCTTCGTTTACTAAAGCGGCTACACCATTCGATCCGTATAGGATTGCTTAAGGTCCTTCTTAGTCGTTCAATTAATTAAAAATAATCTACATCAATAATGTTCGATATATAACTAGGTAAGCCACATATTAATAGTAATCAATAAGAACATATATTTTATAATAGTCTATATCTAGTTTCTCGATGTACAATAGTGTTCATATATTTTATAAAAATATCTTTTCCTATGTTTCTTTTTTATAGCAGTGGGCTTCCTCACAGTGAAGGGCCGCAACGTTTGTATGTTATGTACCTAAATTAAATTAAATTAACTATCTATCCAAGAAGCTGTTTTAATTCACCTGACATTACTGAAATACCATAAGTGAATTTAAATTGCCGGATATTTAACGATAGCGGTTGTATAGCAATGAGTGTTAATTTGTCAGTTTAAAAACCACAATAGCGCGTAGCGCTGTAGTGATTAAGACAAATTAACATGAGTTCTTCTATGCATCCTGCTAGAGTTAAATATCCTAAATTTGAATTCACGAATGGTATTTGG
>JARJEC010039428.1:0-10591 GCA_030264575.1 Tachinus sp. AB-2021 | reverse complement strand
GAGTTTCATGCATCCTTTATAAAATTGAAAAATCCTACGAACACTTTAGGTGACTCTGGAAGGTCTGCTGCGAAAGGTAAATAAAGCTCCAATTAGTAAACAATAGAAGAATTTGATTACTTCGGCATTTAAAATCTGTTTTAGATGTTTTTCTAACCAAGCTGGGCTTTAAGATCAAGTATCTGATGTATTTTCAGCTTTGAAACTGCTATTTTTGATGACCAACAACAAAATTGGTGAAGTTGTTCTGTAGAGTACTAGTTATAAGTCACATCAAACTAGATGTGTTTTTCTAACCATTCGCTACTTAGGAATAAAGTCTTCATAAATTTAAATTTCATTTTGAGCTTCAATATTGTCTTTTTTGATTTGCTTCTAAACAATTAAAGTTTTCGCNTTTCCTGGCTTTAAAATCAAATCTTCCTGTTTTTAATTTGCATTTATTGCTTTAAAACTCGTATTTTTGATCACCAACTGGTCAACACAAACTGCTAGTTAAACATTAATTTTACATGTTTTGCTACCCCGGGTTTTTGAATTGCATCTTTTCGTCTTCGAATTTTAATGTAAGCTGCTATTTTTGCACAAAAAGTACAAAAACATTTTACAACCTGAAAGTTATTTAATGTTATGATATTTTGTTATGGAATTCCAAAGCTTAAAACAAGTTCTTCTTGCCTTTAAATAAGTCGTTGGAGCTTCAGTACTGGCCGAAATTAGTATTTATTTGACACCAACTACTAAAAAGTTGTTTCTACTTATCAAGACAATTTCTTTTTAAATAATGCCAAAGTTTGAGAAACTTGAAACTAATCTGAATGTAAAGAACCCTATAAAGTACAACATTTTAGAAGACAAGTATTTTTTGATATTTCGTGATATATATTAATATTCACAAATATCGACGATTTCACTTTTTCGGCACTTCAATTCCGAACATTATTTTTCAAATATTTTTTGCCATTTTAAGACATTTCTCTATACTGTTTAAACATATATCAAGAGTTAATTTTAAATACTCTTGATATATGTTTAAACAATAAATCCGAATATTTTGTGGTGTTTCTCTCCATTTGACGAAAATTTTATGATATTTTTTTATATTTGCCGTGTTTCATTTTTTTCTCAAATTTCTACATACTCAACACATGCTCCAGACCCAGACTTGGTGATTATAACATGATTCCACTATTATGTTTTTTAAACTTATTCGATTCTCGTTCAGCATATAATAATCGAGCACCAAAAACCGGTATGGTCCGAGTTTTAAAACTGTACGTAAAAACTGACCCCAATGTGAATACAAATAATTTGATTGTATACGTTTTATCAGCATCATTAATTAAATTAGAAATCAAACACAATAAATAAATATAATATAAATTCAACAAAAACTTGAGATGAGGAAACCGAAATAAAATAATGCAGGGGAAAGCAAAAATTATAAAATGTACACCAATTAAAAATTAAATGCCAGTCGATGCGATTTTAAGCGGTGATTTCAGGAAATAAATTTATTTATGTTATTATATATATATATATACGAAAATATTAAAATTGTTCAACGTCAAAGAAAATATGCACATTTTATAGTAACGGCTTTTAATTTGACTAAAATTTCAATCAGGTTATTATGAATATTTTAAATGTTTAAATAATTCATAAAGAATAAAAATTCGAAGTATAAATCTGTAAAATAATTTAAATATTTAATGTTTTCATTTCCTAAATGCATTTTGATACCCACCAAATAATAGTAAATAATTTAATTCATTAAAACTGTGCAATCGCAATCATATTTATAAATATAAAAAGTACAATACCTGTTTAAATGGTTGTTAGGATGCTCAAGAGCAACAAATTCTTACCTGAAAATAAAGAAAACATAATTAGCATTTTATAAAAACCCAAAAAACATGTTTAAATATTGATAGTATAACAAAATTCAATAAAATACTGAGAAATATGCTAAAAAGTCAGAAGATGTTTAATCAAATCTCTGATTAAATGACACAAGACAATTGCTTTACAATATGTTTTATTAATCATATAATAAGTTAAGGATATGAGAATGATAACTCGGTAAAAACTAAATATATAATTTTACAAAAGAAAGAGAGAGAGATACTTAAAGAGAGAGAAAGAGACACTGAGAGAGAGAGAAAGAGACACTGAGAGAGAGAGAGAGAGAGAGAGAGAAAAGAAACGTTTACCGTGTCATATAAGTAATGTCCTGACGAAGCAAGAAAGATTTTTAAAAAAAGATTATATATTTTATTTAATCAATATTGTTCGTATTATTCCCAACATAAATAAATAACTATTAATTGACGATCATTTATATATATTACAAATATCACATTAAAGAATATTCACAAAAAAATTCTACAACTATTATTTTCTATTTACTTTATTATTCAAAATTTTTTGACAACTGTTAAGATAACTGCCATAATAATAGTATCTCTCTATTTTTCCAGACAAATAATTGCATGAATATTGTAAATAATAATTATTTACAATTTAAAGTTTTAAATGAAAATTAGAATATTATAATTATTAAATAATTACTACGCAATTACTACATTTTAAAATAAACGTTTCAAAAATTCACCTCGGATGGGGACCGAACCCATAACCTTTGGATTTCATGTCCACTGCTCTGCCAATTGAGCTACGGAGGTATCTTAATTAGCATTAGTTTTTATGTTCTAAAACTATGAAGTTATCTAACAATAAAACAAAATAGAATAATCTGTCTGATCTACTTGGTAGTAAATTAAAAATATTAATTACTAAATAAAAATGTTATTTTTTTCTAACGAGCATAAACAAGCAATAAATCAAAATAAATCTTTTTAATTTCCGGCCAATTACGTCTGAAAAAATGATACAATTTCCAAACAACCCCAATTATTTATAAGATACATGTAGGTCAGATCATTACATCGTTCCTCATTAAACGACGAAGGAAGTCTGTCTCAGAAATATAATGTTTCCATTCATACAATTTTTTTCTGTGAGTAACAATATATGGGACGTAGTAACATCTTTAAGTAGCAATCAAAGTGACATAATTAATTGGTCGTAAAAGTATGGGGACCAATTATCCGGTTTGTTGTGACAAGGAATCATAGGGGATGAACGCTACCAGTCAGACAGGGGATGCATTTGACAAGTGGATCTGTTAGGGTGTGAGAGCGGGCGGGTTCGTGCAGGTCGAGAATGCACATTATCGATGAAACGTGCAAACACTTGCACATTCCACTATGTGGAAGATATGTTAATGGCTTTATTCGGTAGCCCTGTGTGTATATTTTATTTGAAGAAGGTTCAAGTGTGCGAAATATTTCAGATGACAAAAATGCCGCTATTACTACTAACAATATCCAATATGTAAAACTTAATTTTCATAATAACAATGATTTAATTTCAATAAATTAGCTAATAATATAATGATTTTTATACATTTTGAATCATTTTATAGAAAAAAAAGGTAAAACAGGTTTGAATAAAGTAATTTTAATACAATAGAATGACTATGACTATAAACACGGCTGAAGGACCCAGAGGTCAATGGTCAGTTAAATAAAACCGAACAAATACAAATATTACTACATACTACAAAAACTAAGCATGATTTGATACTTGCAAAAATATAAAATTAGGTCATAAAGTGAACATATAAAAAATAATACACATATAATTAGTTAAGTAGCAAAGTACTTAACAAATAAATATATATGAACAAAAATAGATAATAATAGTCCTAATTAAAAAATTATCATTTTAAAATAACAACTGTACGGGTTGTATAAACAATTCAATGTCTATTATTATATTGATAGTATTTTACAAAATGTTATTAAAGAAAATTATTTGTTTTTGTTCCACTCTTTCAATTCTCCACTATTGGGCTACGAGAAAGTCCACGTATACGTCCATCAGCAATCATTAATCAAATGATGATCAAGTCCTCCATCCCCAAAGAAAAGTACGAGAGTGCTTTAAAAAGTTTGCAAAGTGAAAAAAAATAAGAAAACGATCTCCGCTAAATTAAATGCACTTCAGCAAGCAATGTTCCAAAATCACAAAATTACAATTATTGAAATCCTCCAAAATAATCTTCAATAGATACTATTAGTTATTCTTTCATAGCAAATCGTTATCCCTGAAGAAAACTTTCAGTCGTAGAAATAAATGCAAGTATGAAGGAGCCAAATCAGGTAAATAAGTGAATGTTGCAACAGATCGTAATTCAGTTCATTCAATTATCAATTCAAAGTTTGCAAAATTTAAAAAAATGAGAAAACGATCTTTACTAAATAAATGCACTTCATCCAGCAATGTTCCAAAATCATTAAAGTACAATTATTTAAATCCTCCAAAATAATAGATTGAAATACATTGAACGCTCTCTGCTCAATAGGCTTCAATCTAATATTTTATGAAAAAAGGTTCGAAAGCAACAGAAATTCATAAGAATCTGCAGCTTTGTGCATAAGTAGGTCAAGGAGTTCAAACACTGTCGCTTACACTTATAAGATGATCAATGCAGTGGCCGACCAAAAACTGCACCAACGGCTGAAATTGTCAAAAAATTCACGATATGGTTATGCAGGATGGACAAATAAAAGTTTTCGAAATTGCTGAGGACATAAGCATTTCAGTTTTATTCATTTTGAAAAACTTGCAAATCAAACTTTGCTCAAATATATACTACTTGACTACTATGACATAGCAAAACAAATGATGTTAACTATTGTATATTTTTTATTTACACTGATGTGCCATCTGTGCTTAATTTCGCAACTTTTCAAAGCACTCTCGTATTACGACATAAAAGCAAAACCAAACCATGGTTAACAGCTTAAAGTCCTCTCTCCTGAGGTGGTTGGTCAAACGTCCTTGCACTACGGTTATAATGGTCCTATTGTGCATCTCTACCCATGAACTTAAAACGTTGTTTGGAATGGAAGTACATTGACAGTGAATTCATTCAAATTAATCACTTTAGTTTATCGAGTAAACTCTAATTATGGCTTTTAATAGTATGCTACATATCAAGAGTTGTATTAAGAAGGACTGGAAAAGTTGCGCAAGACCCGCGTAGCGGGGAGTGCAGCAATTCCAGGAGCGCGTAATAGCTTTACAACTAGAGTTATGTACTATACTAATTCCACAACCATGTTTCTACAAATTAAAATTAACAAATTAATTTTTAATTAATCGGAATACCGTGGAAATGAGAACATGTCAGATTTGTATTTTTTTTAGATTGATTAATCAAAAATGTATTTATTTATATTGTTATGACTGGCCGTTGCCTAAAAACCACACTAGAAATCCAAACCGTGCGATCGAGTCTTGTGATCGCACATATTACGCACGCCATGTGTAAAGGCCGTATTAATTAAATGTTCGAAATTGCTCATTTACGATAGTGGACGTAGAAAAAGTATATTTATGTGTTAAGAAAATGTTTGTAGAATTAATTAAAAAAGGAAGAAGCAGGAGAAGGACCAAGAAAGCAAAAATAAACTTAATAAACTCTGTACGTCCCAGAAGCAGAGATAAAACATAACAGTAATAAAATAAGAGAAGTAGTGAGTAAAATATTCAAGATTAAAATAAAATCCTAAAAATAAAAATTTAAATTACCTTTTGCCGTTTTTATAGTCAAAAGTCCAATAATTTGATACTATAATTAACCACCAGCTCAATTGCGCAATCCAATTATTCTTATCTTCACCTGAGCTGCTTTTACAAATATTTGCAGCAGGCGACAAATGTCATTTTCATTTATTAAGGTTAGTTTGGTATTTATTTAAATAACAATTAATATCCATCGCCTGGTGCAATATTTTTGCAGAAACAGCACAGATAAATATAATATCCATTGCATAATAGGGGCGAGTGGGTGGGTCACCATAGTCAAAACTATTAGTCTAGTATTTTCTACTATAGCGACCCAACCTGGAGAATTATAGCGCTGTTTTGCATAATAGGGGCGAGTGGGTGGGTCACCATAGTCAAAACTTTTAGTCTAGTATTTTCTACTACAGAGATGTCCACTCGGAGAATTATAGCGCTGTTTTTGCAAATATACTGCACTATGCAGTGAATGTTAATTATTTTTGCTTCAGAAATATGACTCGGGCAAGCAAGAGGGCGCTCAAGGCAAATTTGCACAAAGGCGCCTAACATACTACGGAGGCCCAAGAAAACTCCAAATGACGTTGGCACCGTAAAGGTTAGAAAAAATAAAATATTTTGGCAGATATCATGGTAGGAGAAATTGTGGATAAAATTGTAAATAAAATAAATACAAAAAACAAAAAAAAAACTTACACATTAAGAATAAAAGTCACGGAATACAAAGAACGGAGGAAAAACATTATAATAAAAACAAATTAAAATAGATTAAAAGATAAAAATAAAACAAAACAAAGTTAACCAAAAAAATTGAGGAAAAAATAACATTTAAAGAAGTAGTAGTAGGGAGCAAAATTGTTAAAACATTGAGAAAATAAAAAGAACTGCTAAAGAAAAAAGACTGTTAATTAATTTCAAAATTGTATATAGACTATCTCAAATATTGCAAAAAAAGTATGCAAAATGGACCCCAATGTAGAAAAATGTAAGAAAAAAAGACGAAGAAAAATATCAAAACCTGAAAACGTGCAAATCCGCTGCTTGCTTGTGTAAATTTCCGCAACACTAAAACTTCAAACTACCATGCACATTATATGACGTCAAAAATATTTAAAAATAGAACGTGCTCGCAGAAAATTGATCTCAAGCGCAAACAATTCTCAAGAGTCACTTCCTCAGGCCAACCCCTCCCATATCCCAAAAAAGTTAAGTTAACTAAAAGGTCTGACTTTGAAAATTACAATTTGAATTTCCCGCGTTCTTAATAAAATGCGTCGTGTAATTTGCAGTAACTACGGCAATAGGGCGCTTGCCAAACCTAAAAAAGGCTCTCTCCCGCGAGACTTGTAGAAAGAAGTGGTTCTGGAATAGTTAAATCAGTGCTGATGCTAGAAGAATAATTTATTGTAACATCGGCTAGATATTCTTTTTGCAACATCCACTGAAGTTACAAACTCTATTTGTAATGTAGTAATGCAATCACCACTTCCTGATTTCAAATCTTGCATCCTCTAAAGCGGCAGATTTGAATAAAATACCAATGAAACTTTTATCTAATAGATTGCGCTAGCGGTATTCTATCCACACAAGTGTTTTTTTTTTGTACATTAAGTATAGTAAATTATATTTATTGTTCAGATGTATTTTATTTATTTTATTTTACATCAAAAAGTAAGCCAATGGCTTGTGATAACGAGGTTTTGACGGGACCAACAGCCTATGAAGTGGTTTCCGAACCACCAGTGGATAGAAATTGTTAAAAAAGTATGTGTCTTTTTTACTTCTTTCTTTCCCCCAAGAATTAAATTTTTTAATATTATTAGCTTATAAAGTGGCTTCCGAACCACCAGTGGACAAAAATTGAAAAAAAAAGGTAAATGTCTTTTTTACTTTTTTCTTTATCCCTAATCTCTTCAGGAATTAAATTAATTAAACATCATAATCATGTCAATCAACCATAAATAGCAATTGAACTATTGTAAAAACAATCCGAGATTCATTCTCATCATTTATTTCTTCAACCGTGTGCACATGGTAA
Source organism: Tachinus sp. AB-2021 (assembly GCA_030264575.1). NCBI lineage: Eukaryota > Metazoa > Arthropoda > Insecta > Coleoptera > Staphylinidae > Tachinus > Tachinus sp. AB-2021. Next base: position 2,898 of record JARJEC010039428.1, on the reverse strand, counting down.
TTAATGGTTTGCTCATTCACCAACAAGTGCCAGTTTCATAGTATGTAAGGTAGAGGACAGCTTTCTAGTGTTACTTTTTTTAAATTTGAAAAACGTTGAGATCAAATGTTTTAGTGTTCTGACATGTTAATATTCCGTCTAACAGGTGTAGTCTGTGAGTGCAGAACAGAATGTTTCTCTGTAAATCCAGCAGCCATAAAAATAAAAAGAAAATCTGTAAAATATGTATGCCATGTCTGTGTGGTCTAAGATAGTAGCTGTTGCTAATGTGCACACCAAAGATTTCCCTCTTGCCCCTCCCATTCATTATCTATTCGTATCGATTAAAAAAAAACTAAAAATGCTTGATTAAATTAACTTTTCTTGTTATGGATCTTCAATAAACTGGAGAAAATATTATGGGTGGAAGATGTCACAAATAATTACGTTCTCGTGCGTAAGTGAGCCTATCTTCTTTCTTACGCCTGTGTTGTAGAGAGCCAAAAACCTTGACCATATAAAAAAAAGACAAAGCTTTGTGCCAGAGCAACACCGTTTAGCTTAGATTTGCGTGAAATTCTGGCTTCAGATTATTTTTCTGCACAATCTGGTAAACTTAGTATTTCAATTTTGTCAACAAAAAAAAAACACTGTAGGACGTGGAATGCAACAACGCTTACCGTAAAGCCAATATAATTTTTAGCAAGTTTATGTTCTCCTGCAAAATTGAGAAAAAAGAGTTAGGCGGTGTTGCCAAGATTAGAGGTTCTGCCGAGACAAGAAAACGTTCGATCTAGATCTCGATCTAGATTTTGAGACGAGATCGAGACAAGATTTTTTTTCCCAAGGTCGAGATCGAGACCAAGACAAGATTAAGACGAAATCTCGCCGAGATCAAAACGAGATCTGGCATTTAAAGAATTGTATAAATAAAATTATTATTTTAACAAACATTTATTTAATAGATATTTTATATTATATATTATGTGTAAAATTTAAAATATTTGTTTAATTTTGACAAGATTTTGTCGAAATTCAAAATCCAGATCAAGATTGATATGTCGAGAATCTCGGGGAGATCAAGACGAGAAGGATTTTATAAGATCTCGACGAGATCAAGACGAGATCAAGTTTTTTATAATCTCGATCGGACGAGATCAAGATTTGATTAATCTGGTCTCATCTGGTCTTGACAGAACCTAATTCATTTGTGTTGTTAACATATTTGTTTTACACTTGTCTATATATATAATAATTCATTTGCCAATTTTAAGTGCCGGTAATTGTCCAAAGAATAACGCTCTTAAGCTATGGCTATCGAGTCACGGAACACCTTGTACAACCAAATCTATATAATAGTAAACTCAAAATGTGTTCACTCTATCTATACATACACATATACATACATACACATATACATACATACACATATACATATATACATACATATACATATATACATACACATACACAATTGTTTTAAGAGCTAAATCTAAAAATTTACACACACTCTAGCCAAGATATGTCTTCTAGAACTGAAAATAGTGCGGTAGAAGGCCGACGTGGTACAGCACGCAGATAATACTCACAGATAAAAATGTAAAAGAATAGACAGTGTAAATACAAATATTGTTGCCAACCTTCAATAATAAAAATAACTTAACGTAACCTAACTCAAAAAAGAAAAAAAAAATGTGTTTTATTGAATTTTCATTATTTCTGTTTTGGCACAACGCTCAAATTTTCGGATTCGATTAGATGCGATGAGTAAAAAATTCTATTCAAAATAATTGCTCGTCTTATTCGATAAACAAAACTAAAATCTAAACAAAAACGAGAACATTTAATTTTACAAAAGCTGCAAAAAAATTGAAAAGCATCCATTAATTACTAAAACTTTAATCAAAAAAACATTTCAAATCAAATATTGATGGTATGTTAAAAAGCTTGTTTAAGCGCATCTTTTGTTTTAAACGCAAAAATTTAAACTTTTCATAATAAATCGGCAAACGACCAAGTTACTGAAATGCCATTCATCGCTCTTTCTAAGAAAATTGATTTGGTTATAAAATAAGTTTGCCACGCAAGCCGTTTAAAAAAAATACTTGTTAAAACAAGTAATTTTTTTGACATTAAATAACACTTTGCGTATGCTGTAAATTGACCTTAAAAACAAATGAACAAAATCGAGGCCTTTGAGAAGTGGCTGTACCGTAGAATATTAAAAATCCTCTGGCCAGCAAGAGCCAGAAACGAGGAAGTGCTGAGGCGAGGTAATAAATACCACGAGCTATTGGTTACAATGAAGAAAAGAAAAACGGCATACGTAGGACATCTAATGCCAAATCAAAAATATAACATATTCTTCTTCTTCTTTCCATGTCTTATCCGCTGCGGATATTGGCGATCATCATGGCTATCTTCACTTTATTGACGGATCTTCTAAACAATTGGATTGATATAACTTTAAACCACTGACGCAGATTTTTAAGCCAGGATATTCGTCTCCTCCCTGGACCTCTTTTTCCCAGCTCCTTTCCTTCCAGAATAAGTTGGAGTATTCTATACCTTTCTTTGTACCTCATAATATGTCCAAGGTATTCTATTTTTCTGACTTTCACTGTCATCATTATTTCAGTATCCTTGCCAACTCGTCGAAGAATCTCCTCATTCGTCACTCGATCCATCCATGTATTCTTCATTATACGTCATACGGTATTAACGCAATGAATCATTCTACATGTATATACACATTCATCCACTACACTATCTTATCAACCTCAATAAGGAGGTATATGCTACGTTTTATTCGTAGCCTAAAAACTGAAATCTAGACGCTAAGTGCAGGATGCCTGCAAACACTATAAAAAGAAATTCCATGATGAGTTTACAGAACAAATCTGACCATGGGTTTGTATT
>JARJEC010039423.1:0-32025 GCA_030264575.1 Tachinus sp. AB-2021 | reverse complement strand
TACATACATACATACATACATACATACATACATACATACATACATACATACATACATACATACATACATACATACATACATACATACATACATACATACATACATACATACATTCATAAAACAATTTAGATTACTTTCCTAATATTACCGGTGTAATAAGGTAACTCCATGCGTTATATCAGCAGGAGAAAAGCAAAATTCATAGCAGTCAGTAAAATGAAATTTGTTATATTGAATTGTAGATATAATATGTTTTATTGAAGATAGGATAGAATTATTAAAGAAAAAAAAAACAGTTTTCAAGGCTCAACACTGAATAAAATCATTGTTAATCATCATGATGGTTTCGACCTCTACTATGTGGTACTACATTTTAAGAAATAAATAAAAACAAAATTACTTTTTTTTAACTGCAAAAATTATTTATTTATTAAAAATTACAATAAAAATAAATGCGACTCGAGTTTTGACTTTTGTTGGTCATTATCAAGTGAGTAACAGTTACAGAAAAAAGTGATTATGAACAAATAATACAAACGTATACAACAGAGAAGTTCAACTGGGTCAGTTTTAACGATTAAAAATAAAATGAAATAAAGATAAAAAAATTGAAATTTAAACACAGTAAATAAAACAAATAATCTGAAAAAATATAATACACAAAATTGAAGAGTGGGGAACTATATTGATTTAGTTCTGATAGTTTGTTTAATAAATTAAAAAGTGGGCTACATTTATTCTATAAGTTTTGGCGGATTCTAAATAATTAAATTTAAGGATTTTGGAACAAGTATGTAGAATTTTAAGATTATTGATGTCCCGAAACGTATGATTACAATTTAGAAAATGGTTGACAAATAAACTATGCTTTTAATTTAGCCTGAAGAGTATAGTTTTTCGTATAACGTTTTACAAAGTTTCTTCCGTTTTTTCCTATATATACTAAAGCATTCAGAACATAATTCATAAACACCTGATTTTCTTCAGGGATTGATTTTATTATTAGCATTGAATAAAATATTTAATAATATTCAACTTGGTCTAAACGCAATTTGATGGTTTTGTTTTTGAAGAATGTGTGCTATTTGGCTGTGGTTTTACCACAAATAAGTTAGTCTTATAAATAAATTTTTGTATACATTTTTAGTGGTATGGCAAATTTAAGTCCACTTTAACTTGTCTTGTATACTTTATTATTATATTAATTGTTTTTTTACCTGCCTGTTTTTAATTGTTTATTTGTTTATATAAATGTATTCTTCTGTAACTGTTCTCACTTGAAAATCACCTTCAGCAATGATTAAATAACTATAGCTGACTAACAAACCAGATATTATAATGGTCATAACGGAGAAAAAATAAAAAATCGAATCTTTCAACTTTGAAAGGATTGAATAAAAATATCTTCGCGTCTTTACTTGTTTATTAAATCATCATACAATGATTTTAGAAATATAATAATCAATTTTTATACGTTTTATCTTTTCAGTTTTATTTATAAGTTTATTTTATTTTCAATTACTTGTTTTATTAATAATTAGTTTTATACATTTTATTCATTTCTATCTTTTATATTTCATTCACAATTAATTTCAATATTTATTTATTTTCATATAATGAAGATAAACGTGTTGTATTGATTTTCTCATTTTTACTTAAACATTGAAGCCGTGAGGAAAGTGGCGGTAGACCAGTCGCCGAAACGTTGATGTGGTTAATAAAATAGAATAATTTAAAAATTTGCCATGTGTGCCGTTTAACCTCTAACCTTTTATAAATTTGAATGATGTTAATATATAGTATATTTAGTTGACTAAAGTTGATTAAATATTTGTGATCATATATACTGTATTTGACATATTTTTTAAAATGTGAATTAAATAGTTGACTTTTACGACACATAATATATTAGTAATATTAATATACTATACAAATTCTCCCCGAGGATTGGTTACTGGTGGGGATCTATTGATGCTCATTTCTGGCAGCTGTAATCGTTTTTGGATCACTGTTATTCCTATTCATGGTCTATGAGCTTTTGTAGATTAGATTACAGGGAAGTTGTATGAGATTTTCAAATACATAGGGTATCTTCTTTCCCCTCTTATATTCTTTTATAAAAATCCATTCATTCTTTTTAGATATTAAGTTTAAAAGAATGCTTTTAAGAATATTATTCATTTTGTTATCAGGTATTTACTAATACCATCAACTACATTTATTTCTTTGTATAATCAAATAATCGCATTTTTTTAAGTGATCAGTTCAAAGACGAGTTAACCGGCGCGTTTAGTCAGCTCATGCAGTATGCAAGCTCTTGTATAATTCAAATAGTCGACCCGTAGTCATCGTACTTGACTGGCACACAAATCTTCCTACAGTGCAAGCAAGCTTTAACAACTTGCTTCTTGCAATGATAAATCAGTTTGTTTTTGGTAAGAAGCAAAACAAAAGTAATGTGCAATATTAATATAAATATAAACTATTGAATATACTCATAATATATATATATATATATATATATATATATATATATATATATATATATATATATATTGTCTGAACTTCTGTAGATTTCTTATAATTCGTGATTTATTATGTATGTGTATGAAGGAAAAAGTATCTTACGAGGTCCTTTGGGCATGTTTTTCAATCGATCTTATATTTAAATTATAATTTATATATAAAACTTGTTATTAGATCGTGGTTATTAACCAAATCTTAAAAAAAAAAATTGCCCACAAGAAGGGCACCAAACATGTAAATCAATTATTTTTAGATCTCTTGCTATAAGGTGCACTTATGTACTGATGATCTCTTTTGAAGAGTGAAACGATTGTATACATTTGATTGTTGCAACGTGAAACTAGTTAATTAGTTGATCATTTTTAATTTTTAATTTAATATTTTTTGATTCTATGACGGGATTGGCGTTTCCTGTAAATTAGATTGGTTGTTTGAGATAGTTAGTCCAGTATTCTTGTCTTGTACAAGAAGAAAAAATATATATAATGATCAAAATTTATAAAATATTACGTATTTTTTGTGTTCCGAAATGTGAATTGAATTTATTTGTCTACCATGACGTTCTTGAGCTATTAAGTTTTTTTATACAATATTTGTCTGTCGTATATATTACATAAAAAATAGGTAAGAGTTATGCGATGCATTTGAAAAAAGAGACTAAATAAATGCGTTCAATTTAGTCAGGACGCAATAAGTTGCAATGTGGCAATTTGTATCTATATTTGATGCGTGTTTTCTTGCCGGAGAACGTATTTATTATTAATGAAACGTCATGGATGGAGCGGTGGTCATCTCCACTAGCCGCCCATAAACCAACCGGCCCTTTTACATCCCCCAGTTAACCGTATCGCTTCATGTTATTATTATACTTTATTACTGCTGTATCATACGCCATCAAGCGATAATAATATCGCGTATCATCATAATAAAGCCAACTTCTACGCAATGAGTGTTTTTTATTGCAAAACATTATTAAATGTAGTAATATAAAATTATATTTTAATTAAATTAGGATTAACGATATACATCAATTTTTATTTTTCAAGGATAACAAAATTTTGTATAATATTGATTTGACAATATTTGTTTTGAACATTATTATCAGATAGATAAATGTAAAAAAGTTAAACATGTGCGAATCTGTTATAATCCACTTGCTAATGCAACATCCATGTGCTCATGTGTTGTATTTATATCAACGATCGGAGTTGTCAAAAGTGATGTGAAGGGAGCACTGCAGTGGAAGAGTGTAATAGAATCATGGCATATAACGGGTGTTTAATGCCTGTACAACGATCTAAGCTTCATAATGCTCCCGGGTTTACCTTGCTTAATGCCCTTACAATAGATAAAACCCTCTTTGTACCCAGTACTGCACGGACATGAACTTATAAAAGGGTGGGTTTTTATACCAAATTTATTGTTAGTTAACAAATATGATATCTTTTAATAAATCTTCAAAATAATTAAAATGTAGCATTTTAATATTAATATTAAAAAAAAATTTGTTTTTTTGGTTTATTAAATAAATACTTATTTAAAAAATAAATATTTTAAAGTTATTATTAGGGTTATTATATTATGCACAAATATGCGATATTATGATATTTTTTATATCCGAACTAGTTTTGGCTGATTAGATCATTGTCAATGGATTAATTTATAGCCTTGTGCATTGTAACTGTACGTCTTAACAAATTGCTACTCTGTAAATAAAATGTATGCAACTACTTATTTTAATTAAAACTTTAACCGTACATAAAATATACTAATATTCAAATTTATTAAATATTAACAATCAAATTTTTTAAAACGAGAAATATTCATTGTCTTTCAATAGATACAGAAGAGGGATTTTACACGGCTCATCGGACTAAGTGAAACAAAATTGACTTATATTGTAATCGTTTTGGAAATTACTCATTGTCCTTCTTCAGTATAAAGATAAATATTTGTTTTTTGTTTAAATTAATTACGTTTATTTTTGTACTGACAATATTGCGCATTGTCCATTTTCATTACAAAAATAAACTTAATTAATTGAAACAAAGAACAAATATTTCTATTTATACTGAAGATGGACAACGAGTATTGTCCGAAACGTTTACAATAGATAAAATATAAATCAATTTTGTTTCATTTAATCCTATGAGCCGTGTAAAATTATTAAATTAAAATAAATTAATAAATAGTTTCTGAATAGTGGCAATTGGTTGGCAAATCAATATTTTATGTTTAATAAAGTAGTATTTGGTTATACAACAGATGACTTTGCCTAAACATTATATTAATCAAAGATAAATGTACAAGTTTTATTATTTTTAATAAATTATTTAAAACTTAATACACGAATTATACATCCAGATTTACACGATAAGACAATCAATGATTGTTTCTAAAATGTGTTCAGACTATTAGTCTTAAGAAAAATGTGTTATGCCATAAATATTTTGAAAGAAATTTAAGAAATTTTGAAATCATTTTCAAATAAAATTGTTTAATTAGCATGTGCTTGTACAAATTTATAATTTTATAATTTTTTGCTATTATACTATATAGATCAAATTATTAAACCTAGGAAATACAATTTTGAAAATGTCCTCCAATTTATTTAAATATTACATCATAAAATGTTAACTAGTGGTATTGTTTTGACTAATATATCTAACATTTCTCAATTACATAATATTATTATAGATACTAACTACACGATTTGTTACTAATTTTACTTTTATAAATATTACTTAAAAATCTTGAAAAATTAGATTTTATTACAATCATTTTGCCATTTCATGGTAATCACTTAAGATTACGAAATATAAAGACCGAAAAATCTTTATGCTGAAATAATTCGATAATCTGAAAAGATCTTAATGGTCAGAGTAGCATACATAATGATATCCATGTAGAGATCAGAGACTGCATTACCAGGCGGTGACAAGAGACAATCGTACGTCCATTTGCTGCTAATCGGATGGCAACAGTCTGGAGCTCCCAAGGGATACAGACAGGTCCGTTCCACTGTCGAACACTCTGACAGTACTTAAGTTTGGTGGCAGCAAGTGGCAGTGCTCTATATCAGAATGCATGACGTATTATTTATTCATGAACCAAAGAAAAATTGCTTCCATAGAATCATTGGTGGAGTGTGAAGGGATATTAAATGGGTTCTAATACCCAGTAGGCTTTATTGTAAATTATCGATTTCATTTAATTGAAAGAAAATATTATTCGTATCAATTGTTTTAATTACAATATTTTATATAATGTAATAAATTAAATATTATTGTAAAGCAAATTTTTAATATTTAAATACATATACATATTTTGATTTTAATATTTTATAATATTCGATTTTAAATCATCGTTTTAACATTAAATAAATTGAAATTAGAATATTATAATTATTAAATAAGTACTACGTCATTACTGTTTCAATTATTAAATTTTTTTATTGTAAATAATTATTATTTACAATATTTGTATTAAATAAATTGTTGAAAAAGAAAATTAAAAATTATTGAGTATAATAATATATTATCGACTTTCTTCTTCTTCTTTTTAAACAGCAGCTAGACATTTTGCATTATTTTTATTCTACTGAGCTTAGATGATGTTCAATATTATCATTTAAGGTTTTATAAAATATTTTATTTATTAATATGCGTAATTAGTAATGGAAAAAATCAGTTTTATATATACACCACATTAAAAAGTTAATTCTCTTCCTACAATAATCAAAATTTAAAGATTGATGGTTTTATAAAATATAAATTGTGTGGTTCTTGTTCTTTACTTTGCTTGCATTAATAAAATTATATAAATTAAAGAATTGCATTTAATTAATTGTGGATTATTTTAGTTACACAATTAACAATATTATATCTAAGAAAATCTGTATATCATTATTTTACAAGATAATTAAATTAGATTTTGGTTATTTATATTCAAACATATTATCCGGATTGTGTAAATATTTTTCAAAAACAACGTGAAATTGCGTTCTCTTAGTGTAATTTTTAAATCAAATTAAAATTATTGTCGTGTCCAAAAGTATTGTGCCCGCCGCTTTCACCAATTTACAATCAAATTTGTCAAATAAGTCAATCATTAATTAAAATAGTCATAATTGGACAGAAGGGCAGAACATTCAGATCTATAAGAATTTCTGCCAAATTCTCATGTATTATTTTAATACACAAAACACAGAAAAGTATGTTTAAATTTTTCCATTAAAAAAAAAGTTCTACAACGAAAGGAACAGAATAAATAAATAAATAAATCTCTATATATAAAAATCAATAGCCCGAGCGTTAGTCACGCAAAAAAACTCGAAAATGGCTCGACCGATTTAAATATTTTATTTTATTTTGTTTGCTTCATCACTGGGATGGTTTAGGGAAAAAGAAAATTAGGAAAACCTCAAAGAAACAGCCAAAAAAATGAACAAATCGAACTTGGTAATCTTGTATGGAAATTGTCACTTCGGATTAGTTTCATTAGATGGAGTTTGTGCCGGACATATTATTTGACAGCTGCGCCATGCATAATAGCGACGCCCTGAATGATTGATGGCAAGTGTTCCCAATGATAACCGAGAGACCTGCTGGCACCATCACATGCAATAACGGATACCAATTGTATTGTCGGCAATCAGTTGCCGACAATGGGCAATCTGCAATTGTGTAAGTCAAATGACAAGAAGGTAATGTGGACAATCGTTGGATTGTGCCATATTCACCGATATTCTATAAGGTTTTTGAGACTTGCACACCAGTTGAAGGACATCCAAAAGTATTTGCTTTATACGTCATGGGTCGTATCTGCACTGTGCATCCAAATAACGACGTATTTTACTATTTTTGATGGTTGTTGGTGAATGTTCGTGGTCCGACGTCGTTTCAACAACTGAATAACTGAGAACCATTAATAGGTATCTGTATGACTGTATGACTTACCATGAGGTATTTTAACTCTTAGAGTTGCTCGAGAAAGATTTACATTAGGACAATACACTGAAAGATTCCGTCATATCTTCATTACCGCAATAAATTTGCAAATTGATTGTGATTAGTATATCCACATGTTTCCCTTCGAATCTGAACAATTTGTGCGGCAAATATAAGAGCGACATGTGTGAGATTGTTTGGCATCGTATGCGTCGCCAAACTATAAATGCGACATTGCAAATGACTGCAGAAATTCACAACAAGACATTGATCCTGATAGGAGACATGTGTTTATTGATGGCAAATAAAATGTTGTCGTATTTGGGCATCAATAGCCAAAACCCCAAAGTATTAGCCAAAGTAGTTTCGCAATTGAATCAGCAACAAATGACTGCGTACAGCTATTTAATAGAAGCTGTGAACAACATGACAGAGAATTGTTACGTTTCTTTATCAGAACAACAAATTAAACAAATTATTCAAAATTGTGTTGGATTGCATGCCATCCAACAACTATGATGTTGTTATTAGGGCTGACAAAACAATTGCGGGTGAGCACGCAAGAGGGTTCAATTTGCCGACAATCGACAAAGTGGCTGTTGTTATTGTCAAAGATATCGTGCTTCATTGTCAGACAAATAAATTGAAGACTTACGATGCGCTACAATATTCAACAATATTTTGGCAGAGCGAGGACAGAATTGATGGTCCGCATCCAGTAGTAGTTACAGCGCTTCTACTTAATGACATATTTGCTAAAGAATTAATGGGGGTAGTCTTTACTATGTGATAATTGCGCATTTTAATAAATAAAACACTTTTTGTATATTTTATTACAAAAATATTGATTAAACCGGACTAGTTTCGATTTGTTTCTATCTCTGTATGATGATGACCAGGTAATTGATCAAAACTAGTCCGGTTTAATAAATATTTTTCGTAATAAAATATATAAAAAGTTGTTTTATTTATTGATATATTTGCTCTTAAATCTGCAATGGTGTGAGGTTGTGAAATTCGTGTGTAGGAAAGCCATCTTCTTTGGCTATTTAGGTGCCGAAAAACAAAACAATAACATGTTTTACCAGAAAACTTTGCATTGAATTTTAAGTGCATTTTGTCATGTAAATAATAGACATTGAATTCGTTTAAATTGCAAACAAGTTTTATTTAATAACCAAACGAAACTCAAACCGTACACGTTTTGACTAATATATTAATTTGACTGAATTGGAGTTGGAAGGTTGATTAGAATTGATAATCGCTTATGAGGGTCATCTAGTAAATAAATGTGACCAAAACAGTAACTTGGAACAAGTTATAATAATAATAAAAAAGATCATTTAGAAAATGGCACGTATTCCCACAAAACAATAAATAAAATATAAAATGTAAAACGTAAGAAAGGAAAAAATGGAAAAAATACAATTAAACGGAGAATACAAAAAATGGTGATAAGAAGCAACTGAAAATGATGGTAAAGTAAAAAGCAGCAATTTGATGAGTGCAAAGAAAAAGTTTGCAGAAGGTCGCTATGTGTAACAACCATACTGCACTGTACCAGTTATACCAGTTATACCAGGGAATTTTTATTATTTCATAATAAGTAATTTTTCTGTTGATTGAATATTAAGTAGTCGTTTTAATATCTGCATGGTTGAATATAAACATCTTAAAATATGATTAAATTGACAACGTGTTTAAATTTTTAAAAGTTAAGGAAAATTAACAAGTTTTCCTTAACACCATGGTTTAAGATTTTCTAAAACATGTTACTATGAATAAAAATTGATACATCATATCATTATCCAACAAAAAATTATAATCACACTCGCGCGGAGAACACATAAAGTAGCTCGGTTGTGCTGCATGGCAACTACCTCTCACTTTGAATGCAAGTTCTCGCGCTTGTATCAATAATAGCTATAAAGATATATAAAAGGAAAAAAAACAAATTAATTGAGAATAGGAATTCACGGCCTTTTTATTTATATCTGTTGTAAATGTTTCAGACATTATTCGATACCCTTCTTCAGTACAAAGATAAACTTAACTAATTGAAACAAAAACATATAATTTAAAAGAATTACAAACATTAAACAGAGTTTGTTTAATAAATTTCAACTTTCAGCAAATGTTACAAATTTTTTATATTTGATTTATATATTATATAAATTTCAAAGTTTATAGGTCAATCAACGGGGAAGCTGAAAATACGAAATGTATTAGCAAGCCAATTTTTTTATTGTTTTCTTAAAAGTGTTTCTTAAACCTCAAACCGCAAAAAAAATTTCTAAATGTACAGAAAAATATTTTAAAAAACTTATATATGAAACTTTTTTGCATAACTTTGCAAGAAAAGGTGCAACGAGTAAAACAGATGTTGTTTATGGGGTTTTTTTCTATATTTTCTATCTGCTTTTTTATAAAAGTTATAAAAAAATGTTCAAACAAAAGTTGTAATGCCTACAATTTTGTGTATGAAAAGAAATTGTCTGATGCAAAAACTACCCACCGCAAAAAGCGCTAAATTTAACCTCGTTTTTTAAATATCCAATTTACATAGTATTTATTTTTGGGAATTACAAACTTCTTTTTATATTTTAAATAAAAATAAAAATGAATTAAAACTTTTCTATATTTCGCAACATCTTTGTTGCTTCATCAAAACATAAATAAAAAAATATATCAATGTCACTAACTAAATGTTTTTAAAGAGCTTACTAATAAACTAAACAACTACATACTCGATATTATAATACATTTGTTTGGTATAAAAGTTAATAATTAATTAATTATAAGCTAAATAGGTAGGAATAAATGCAACTAAGATTTCTATTCAAATCACCCGTTTAAATAAAAATTAATTATTATCAAATGAACTAGTTCATAACATACTAACAACTATTTTTTCTATATTTTCTAATTATTGAGATATCTTGCAGATAACACCAACACCAGTAGGACACTCTATACACCGTGCATTTTGCAAAACCTTTATTAATTTCACATCATTTTAAAATTTTTTTTCTGTTAAAACTGCATAAATATAATGCAACATTTTAGGACTTTTGGATATTTTATTATTTACTATTTCAGAAATAATTTGCAATGTTTTTTATTTATATTTATCAAACAATCAATTTGAAAACAGTCGCTTACAATCAATTGTTCTTACAGTAATGGCATTGTAATTTTTGATAATTATAATAGAATATTTATTGATCAAACTAATATGTATAGTATATCGATTCACAAAATTCTCCAGCTTTAAGTAATATATTTTACAATTAAAAAAATTGATCATCAGAATATACCTACATACATAAATGACTAGATTTTCATATTAATGTGAGATTAATTAAACATTAAGATATATGAGGTGCCTTTAGATTAAATAGTCGAAATTAAATATTAATACTGTACATAGTAATGAATAACGTGATCTTTAAACATCTTACATCAATCATAACCCATATACATGGTATATAAAGACAAACATGAAACTTAAAGGGTTTAATATTAAATGCATATAACTACGTTTCGCCTAATATCTGGCGCTGTTAATAGAAGCAAAGCGTAACATTGTAGTTATATAATCGCTAATCTAACTAGTAATAATAACTGGGACCGAGTTAGGCAGAGTTGTGTGTTGAGACTATAACAAAACTAGTCTGGGAGAGATTGGGTGGAGAGAGTTCCATTCTGTGGTGCGCTGGGGGAACATGGGGGAACATAAACCGCCCCGCATAATCTATAGAGGAAGGGTTGCGCGTTATGATTGCCACCGTTAATATTTAATCGACTAATTAATGCAAGAAATTACCTATTATGTACGTATGATTCGAGCCGCACGAATTATTGTGAAATATTACAAACCTGCTGCGGAGAAGGAATTCTATACATCATCTAACTACTTTACCCTTACAACCCCAATGTATTTAAATTATTTCACAAACACACTGCCTCGAGTTAGCAGCTTCTATTACTTGCAGTTCTAATGATATTTAAAATCTGGCTTTCATATAATATCAATATTAAAATGATATTATTTATAGTTCCCAAACAATGTATTTTTTAATATTTCTAACTTATTTTCAATTTTGTTAATTGGAACAGTTTACTATTTCTGATAAATGCTGCTTTAAAATTAATTATACAGAGCATTCAAATTAAATTAAGACACATTGTTTTAAAAACTGCATAGAGCATTTTGCGTAAATATCATTTTACCATAGTTTTCAAAATTTAACTTACTAAATATAAGGCACAAATTTAAGAAATTATTTATTTATTTGGATATTTTAAGAATAATTATGCATAATTTTTACTTTTCTTCCTATATAGAGAAAAATATTGGATTCATACCAAAAATTCTAAATTGAGATTTCAAAGGAAATATACGTCATGTAGGTTTCTCAGACTAAAGAAGTGGCTTTAATTAGTTTTAAATCGATATTTTAATATTTTACTTATAAAAGCGCATTTGAAATATAAAAGGAAGATTTTTGCTAATTTACAAGAAAACTATTAAATTTATTACAAATTTCGTATAAGAGAAAATCGAAAACGGTGGTTTTGAAATAGACAAACAGGGAAAATAAAATTTACGTGATCAATGTCAGTCAGTGTCAAAACCCGCAAAGTTAAATTAAAAAAAAAATTATAAGAAGTTGTTCCAAGTAAAATGACCTACCGGATCCATAGATCTAGTGCAGCCACAAAATAGTATTAATCAGATTTTATACTATCCTCCACCAACCCGCGCTAACTACAAATCAAGTAATCTTATTTAATTTGCAATTTTAACGTAAAAAACTGATGGCGGTAACATATTTGGCGAAAATGTTTAAGTACTAACTACGGCTCTGTATATCAACTTTGTCCACAGTTTGCCAGAAAGCACTTTCTTATCTGGGTTTGAAATGTAAATCTTTTCACAATGGATAAAAAATGTAAGCAATGAGCTTCAATTTAAGTGAAAAATAGAATATTTCAAACCCAGGTAAAAAATTGCTCTCTTGCAGACTGCGGGCAAAGTGTCCAAGGTCTGCAAAGGCATTTTCTTAGCAAGGTTTGAATACCATTTTCCCCAGCAGGTGGAATTTAGGTGTAAAATGGGAAAAAAGATTCAATTTCTGATAGACAAATTAGGCGGCTTTGTTTTTGATACTTAAGAAACTTCAAACTCATCTTCTCAAATTTCATAAAAATTGGATGATTTCTATTATCCCATAAGTGAGAAAAGTGAACTTTTTCATCATTTGACACATTTAAAAAGTTGCGTTAGAAGTTTTTCAAGTGTCAAATCAAAGCCGCCTAATTTGTTTATCAGAAATATAAATCTTTTTTTTTTACTGGTTAAGAAAAATAGTGTTAAGAAAATGCCCTTGCAACATTTTGCCCGTATTCCGCAAGAGAAAGCTTTCTTTTCTGGATTTTAAATATACTATTATTTAAAAAAAATAGGTTTCATACGTGATATTCATTCTCTTTGATAGTTGTCATAGTCTATGTGGGATAATTTTACATTTGTTAGTGAATATGAATTGCTATGTATGGACTTGCTAATGAAAATTTGTTAGAGGCTAAGCGTTTGCATGGAGTGCAACTTAGCGTGGCATATGGAAAGTGTTTTTATACAACGATAGTTTTATGTGTAACACGAGAGAAGTCTAGAGTACGCTCAGACACAAAACCAGCGCTAATTTTGTCCCCGAGCATACTCTGGACCTCTCTTGTGCTATGCGTCTTTTTCTATCGTTTCGCAAAAGCGTCTTCCATAGGCTACGCTAAGTTGGTAGTAAAATACATATTTATAATCATGTTTTTGATAAAAAAAAGCTTTCAAAGTATTGAACAACAATGGTTTAATAACAATCTAATTAAAATGATTAAAAAAAAAGGTGCACATGCTGTTAATAAAACCACTGGTTGCCAATCAAAAAATAATACATCAAAGAGAAGAAGAAGACTGATGGATATCCTAAAGTCCTGAAATATTGTTAAAATATCTGTGATAATGAACAAGATTGTATAAATATATTTGCTGACTTTTTTTGCCTGTGTATGTAGATAATGTATGTTCCGTCCCTGTTTATAATATAAATTGTAATATAAATACTTCAAAATTTGTGATAAGACTGATATATTTATTAGTATTCTAAAACTAAAAGACTTGGTGATATGTGGTCCATATGGCATTCGTACTATGTTGGATACATCCATTATACAAAATGTTTTTGTTATCCATTGATAATGACACATTTCCAGAATAATGGAGAAGAAATTACATTATACCTGTTTTTAAATCGGGCAATAGAAACGATTTTAGTAATTATAAAGAAGTTTGCAATCGGTACGTAATTAGTAAACTTTTTGATTCATTGATTGCTGACCAGCTTAAATAGCTGTTTAAACATGTGATCTGAAAATCAACATTTTATGAAAGAAATATCAATCGCTACAAACCTTCGTTTTTACCAATCAAAAATCTTAGAAACTTTTGATTATGCCACTAAATTCTGTTAACAAAGTATCTGATGTAGGCGTTATTTTTGGCAATAGATTGAATTTCAATTTGCGTATAAATATAATATGTTTAAAAGGAAGAAAGTTAAAGGGTTTTAAAAATAAGTTTTCTAGTGAACTAACCAGCAATGCATGTTTTGCATTATATAATTTTGTTGTATAAGATTTCAATATTATGGTCACCTTATTAAACTGGAAACATACATAAATTAAAAAAGGTTTAAAGCAAATTTATGAGTCTTCTTCTATCATACAACATGGGCATTACAAAGGAAAAAACTGGAACTATATTAATGATTGCCATAACCTATAACCTAAAATATTTACAAGAACGTAGAATAATAGATATGATTTTTCTTTATATATTAGTAAGCTTCAAGATAAATTTTCCCGAATTGTGGTGCTAATCAAACTTTAATCAGGGTTAAATGCAATATACCAGAAATACGAATATTTTTAAGAATAAGCAACATCAAACAAACTACGCATATTATAACCCTATTCCTTGCATCATGCGGGAAGCCAGCTCTTTTCAAAAGGATAGTAATTTTAATGTTTTTCATAATCCATTTAACGTTTTTAAACGTAATTGTAAACAAGTAAATTTTATAAATTATTTCAATTGTTAAACATGTTTTATTTTTAATTTTATCTTATTACTACAAAATTTATTGTTATTGCATTAATATTTATAAAGGCGTTTGCCGTCAATAAAGTATTATTATTATTATTATTATAACAACAACGTAAAGACTTTAAAACAAGTAAATTTAAATCAAATGAAGAACCGTGTAGGTCAAACACATTAAAAGCAGCCGATAAAAAAATAAATTGAATATGGTAGACGAAGATCCAGGTTCCAGAAAAATGGCAAATACGTTAAATGTAAACAATATTAGTGTGTGAAAAATTTTGAAGTAGCAGTGCGTGCGTCCATATCATATTAAGCACATTCAGGAATTTATTTATAGCTGATTATCCTCCACGTAATATATTTTGTCAATGGCTCCTGAAAAAAATTGATTAAAATTCCGCAACGACTGACACTGATTCTTTTTACTAATGATGCAAATTTCTCAGGATATGAAATTAGTAACTATCATAATGATGCAAATCTGTAAGCTGCACATGAAAATCGATTGCAACATATATTGGTATAAAATAGTATATGAACATATGAAATCTTGATTAATAATATATACTTTTCGGATAGTAGATATATAACTAATATTATTTAATTTTTGTTTTCTGAATATTAATATTAAATATTTTAAGTTTATTATTAATATAACTATTTTGTTTTTTATTATATCTTATCTTTTTCGTTTTGCTTTCTTATTAACGTACTCTATACTATCAAAATTCAATTTTAAACACGTATTTATTCATTTTATGTTATAGTAGTCAAACTGCATAAATAACCTCAATACTGGGTTGTCGGGAGGAATGGACTAAGCTTAATGATACACATGTAAGTAATGTAAAAAAACTAAAGCTTGTTATCAGATGTGACGCATGGAATCATTCTTGATTATTAATGTATGCTTTTTGGATAGTAAGTAGATAATAGTTATATATGACACAAGAGTGTGAATGGGAGTTTTTTCTCAAACTGCGAGTTTAAGGCACCCGTTAATGTTTTCTTTTATAATTAAACACGGTAAAATTCAGTAAAACGACTGAAGTTTTAACTAAATTTGTTAGAGAACGATAATAATCCAAGATTTCGACTCTAACAATTAGTATATATTATGATATATAATATCCAATAGCCCGATGAAATATTTTAGTACCAAGTTGTATGAACAACACCAAAATTGTAATAATTCTGACAACGTTTTTCTTGCATTGGTCTACGATATACGATTTGAGTTTATTTATGCACAATTTGTGTGGCAGCTTACACGTAGAATATAAATTAAAAATGTACACTTTTTGGATCGTATATATAATAAATATAAATTTGTCAATAAACCACATTTACAATGTATATGAACAAATTTGTAAATGTGACTAACTCGTCAGGTTAAAAGTACCATATAAAACATATTCAAACACATAAGAATATTCAACAAACATGTTAATATTTAAAATACTTTTTAAGTTAAAGTACAACATGCATTATCAATTAATAATTTTTTAATAGATTTTTTTAAATATTACTGGTTTGGATATTAGTAGCCTGAGCTATGACTATTTACTAAGTTTCCACTGTTCAATATAAATAATATATATACCAAAGTTAAATGCAATTGCGTACCTTAGTGGTGATTTTTGAAAACAGCAAATACTCCCAAAAAAAGTCCCCAAGAAGGCAATTTTCTCCAGAAATTGTAGGTTATGTCATTTGTATTTATCTATAATTAAACGTTTGTTCACGCTATGGTAACATACCCAAATATTATGTTTTTGTAAAATTGAATAATAATTCTCACCAATTATTTATATCTATAGTATCATATCTATATCTATTGCGCCTTCCATATACCACGCGGTATATGGAAGGCGCAACGATAGAAAAAAGCAGCGATGGCTTTGTCTCTGAGCTTACCTGAGTAGACCTCTCTCGTGTAATGTTCCCTTTCCTATAGTTGTGCAATCTTGGTTCTACATACTGTATACCGTTTGTTCGCGGAATTTCCGTACATAGGACAAGCGTTTGGCTCGGCTCGGCCGAAGTAGGGGACCGACGGATACATTCTACTCGCGTGTCGCGACGTATTTAAATGTCGCATTAATATCGTAATAAATTGATGGACTTAGTGACCTTAGACCAATAACAAAGGATAGACAAATTATGTTATTATGTAACGGAAACGCGGATTCATCAGTAAACACGATGTTTTCAATAAAATTGTTGAATGGTGATAGCCTTTAGTATGTGATATTGCATTTTAATAAATCCAACAACTTTTTATACATCTCACCAGTCTATCTATTAAAAAATAATACTTTCTGTCATCAAAAATCTCCATTTCATATTTTGGCAATATTTCGGCAAAAATAGAAGGTATTCTCAGTAAATTGAATTATCAAATAGCTATTAAAAATACCAGCAAACTGTCAAGACAAGATAATGAAATCCGATGTCAATGAGTTATAAAGGACAAACAGGAAAATATGTTAATATAAGATTTAAAGAACACTACTGGTCTTTTAGACTGTCTCATTCCAACAGCACATTTGCTAATCATTTTTTCGAAAATAATTATTTATTTCCGGCCATTGATCAACTAAGAATTTGACATATCGTAGTAAAAGTAGAAAATTAAATTTGTTAGAATCAATTACAATATTTAAAGCTATGAATAGTGCTTTGGCCAATTTCCTTAATGATCAAACCGACTTATATCAATGCCCCTTATTCGAAATTATTTAAAGTTAATCTTTTGTAGAATCTTCTAGTATAATAACGCTCATTAGGCAATTGCACCACTAATCCCCCCCCCCCCGTTTTTAAAAATATTGTTTACCTTGTTTAATCTACTCTTTGTAATTATTATTAATCTCACTTTTTAATCTTTTTGTATACCTGTCACTTATATTTTGTATTCATTTATTCTTTTATTCTAATTTTCCATAATGTATTATTTTTGTTATATGATGATGACCAAGTAATTTTTTCGAACCTAGTCCGGTTTAATAAATATTTTTGGTTGTTATCTACATTTGCACGTTCTATTTCTGCCTTACAAAATTGAATTCTACGATAGTGGTTTTCAAGAAAAATTTCCTGATGGGTTTAGTGTTTATAGGAATAATATTTATGTTTTTTTTTTAAATCTGGTGAACTTTGGCCACACTAATATTAGTTTCTTCTAACATTTTACGTATGAACAAATTTGAATCTATTTCGATCATTGAACAAGCCATTATTTCCTGCATTTTGGCATCTTCAATTTTTGTGGATGTTTCATGGCATTTCCAAATTACAATGCACATTTTTCTTTAAAATTAGCAAATATTGCTACTATCGTCGACACGAAAGGTATCTGGCTATCGGGATATTTTACAGAAAATAAATCCCTTATCTGGCGCAAAGAATGGCCCTGAAAGGATAATGAGATAAACTCATTTTTTTTCATCAAACAAAACTGGCGCCTGGCGGCTCGACTTTGCCGGTCCCCTTTCTAGGCCGAATCGAGCCGAACGAATTATGTACGAAAATTCCGTAAACAAACGGTAAATAAAAAAGAGGTGTATTTATGGACTCAAGTGTTCATTTACAGTTTTTTAATTACTATTTTGATTTTATTTGTTTTTTAATTTTTTGGGCTGCAGTAAAAATGCTTAAAAAATTGTTACTTAAACTTAAAATTGTATCTTGGCCGAATGATCCGATAATTAGCATAAACTTTCAATTAATGCTAAAAATAACAAATTTGCAATCCGTTTTTAGTGCTGACGCTTAGTATCGGAGTTTTGGGGGCACCTGTGTTAAAACAACAAATTGTTAAAAAGTCGTAAACTAAGAATTGAGAAAATCGGCATTGTATGATTAATTCTTTTGTCGTAAATAAGCATCAAATCAAAGAATGTATTGCATATTTGGTAGTTTTAGCACAAATTAAATATGTATGCATATTTTCAGTTCAATACATGCTGTAATATTTCAATCTATCTAAATTAAAGAAAAGGAAAACATTGAATAATTTTAAATAAATTTATTC
This sequence comes from Tachinus sp. AB-2021, assembly GCA_030264575.1. Lineage (NCBI taxonomy): Eukaryota > Metazoa > Arthropoda > Insecta > Coleoptera > Staphylinidae > Tachinus > Tachinus sp. AB-2021. The sequence continues at coordinate 13,349 of JARJEC010039423.1, read as the reverse complement.
CAAGCCAAATGCAGCTTTTGACGTTAATATTATTAATATAATCAAATTTAATGATTATCCGCTCAAATTTAATTTTTATAATAATAATATTACTTTTATGGCCAAATCATAAAGGCACGGCCAATGCTAAATTTCCATAAATGGGTATATGACAACTCAATCTAAATTTATTACTAATGTTAAATCAGTTGCGTAAATTTTACATTGTAGCCAAATTTGCAGTATATGTTTGTTTATTTACCAGGTCTGCATATGTATTTTTATTAAAGAAAAATTTTTTTTGTTGTTTTTTTTTTCTTTATTTGTGGGAAAAAAAGAAGAAAGTAAATAAAACAATTTTGAGTGGATCAAGCGAGAAAAGCAAAGGCTGGAGCCTTTGCTTTTCTCGCTTTGCAACAGGTAAAGTTGCAAAATCAGTTTAATTTCGTGAAAGAAAAATTTATAAAATAAATATATAAATTACTTCAAAATATTTTATTCAATAGTTGCTTAATTTTTCAAAACGCGACCAATAAGATTGTAAATACATTACAACACGTGTTTTTAAGCAAAATTGATGTCAATAATTGATTGATTTGTTGAATTGGGTATTTACTAAATACGCTCTGGAATGTAAATTCTTGTTGGGCATAACGACGTTGCCGGACAGCTATAATGATAAGAAAGAGGGCCAATATTCAATCTCACAATCAAAGTAGTATGGCGTTTGAGTATAGTCTTTATCAGAAACAATTAATTTGTCTAAACTTGATGTTTGTCTACTCAAGTATTAAATTAAAGCCAATGATTTAATGAATGCATTTTATTGCACCGGAAGTGCCAAACTTTTAATGACGTATTTGACCTAATTGGCAGTATTTAGGTTAATTTTATATTTTGGTAATTGAATTTAAGTAGTTTTTATTCTCTGTATGGCACAATACAAACAGCATCTTAAAACACGTGTTAATATTTTCTAAAACACGATACTATAAATAAAAATTAATATTTGATCAAAAATCTATCTCGTGTGAGTGACCGTTGCGCTTGTTATATAAATAGTTATTTCTGCTGATCGTATATTAAACAGTCTGGTTAAAGTATTGGTAGGAGTCCGTTCAAATTCCCATTAATGTATACATACCCATTAAAAGCATTTTTATTTGTATTATTGAAAAAATATAAACAATATTAAGTTGATAGAATTAAATTATTATTTTACGTAAAGCGTAATGTAAATGTTAGTTTGACAATTTTTTAATTGCAGCGTATGTGAAATTTTCTCACAGAGTAAATTTAGGTTTTTTGAATATTTTTGAAATAGATATTTTTTTTGTAATCAGCGCATATGTTAATGGCAATTAATAATCCCTATTATTATCGGGTTTGCTATGCTCACTAGATAAAATTTATCGCTTATTTTTGAACTATTAAAGCCCCGGAATATTAATACCGTAAATAATCATATTGTGTGATCAGATTTATCAAATTTTCTATTAAAGAAAATTATGGATTTAGTATATTGCAAATTGCATAATCTAATACAATCTTTTTGTAATTATCACCAAAAAGAAAATGTTAATAAACAAAACTATTTGATTATAAAAAATAATATAGGTATCAAATGTAAAAATAATAAAGGTATTGAACATGTTTCGTTGAAGTTCAGCAGTTGTCTAAAATATTAAAATAAAGTAATTATTAAAAATAACAATACAAAAACAATCAAAAAATGCGCAAATTAGAACAAAAAAATGTAAATACACGCTTATAGTACATTACTACCATATTTTAAAAATTAACATTGCAAAAAAATGTGCTCAAATGTTTCTTAAGCAAAAATATTAATATGTTACAGAATAGTAGAAAATATAATTCAATTCAACCCTATTAGAAAACACTTTTTAGAGCGGAATCATATCTGCTATTCTAAAGCAATGTGTTAGTTATAACTTGAAACTGAAACTCAATTTATATATTATACCTACCGTACTAAACAACTAACTCAATAAATGATTATTCAGAAGTTTTGATTATGAGATATAAAAATGTTTGTAAATATTTTATTTAAATTATATTTTTTATAGTATTAATCCGTTTTTGCATGTTTGGTTAATAATTATGCATTTTTATATATTTTTTTAAATTAAAATTTGCATATCATGATGATTAAATGCAAATTTAAAACCTATTTTCTACTGGCTGATAGCATTTTTTTGTAATCTTGAGGGGCTGTTCTTGAATTGTGTCGAAGTCCGAGGGCAGAAGAGCCGTAGGCTACATATAGAGGGCGCGTGCGTTGGTTCAGCGCCAATCTGTGCCGCGATTGTAGTTGCGTCATTGTTAGAACCCGCCCCATTTATTATTCATGGGGTTGGGGTGGCTACGGCGGCCCCTTGGCCCCCACGGAAACGATCCCGCCGTTTGTTTATGTATGCCTCGCGTATCATTCTAATTAACAGTCGGTTAATTTGTTAATTTTATCACACAGGCCGATTGTAATTTCATTAAAATTGATCTTTACGCGCTAGTTGTTATTACCACAATTGCAAGGGAAATATATTTGATTAAACTAAATTTGAAACAGTGCCGTTTGCAAATGGAAAAATGGCAGATTGAAATATTCATGTTCAGCGTATTTTCCCAAACCAACAAAAAGTTGTATCGTTGTGATTTCTGTATACATATTGGTGGGTCATTTGTATCATTTGGTTATAGATTTAGATTTTAAATATTAGTAGCATAGATAAAACTATATGTTTAAAGTATTGTATTACATATTTTATTTGAAGTAAACAAATAAATTTATTAATAATACATTAAATTCAACGCATAATGGTTGGTGTATAAACTCGTAGTGCACAAGTGTGTGATAGATCAGAGTTTAAATCAATTACCTGTATGTTCATTAAAAGTAGAATTTATTTAAATTAACGTGATATTATATATATATATATATATATATATATATATATATCCCAATTTTATTAAATTCTTTTATTTTTTTCTTCTATGCTCTTTTTATATTAAACAAAATCTGAGATTTCAATATTTTATATACATTTATTGATATATCTCGGAATTCTAAAACAATTTTGATATATCCCATATAAACTCAGTATATATATATATATATATTTCCGAGGTTCTTATTTTCTTTGTGCAATTGTTAGGTATCACGAGAGGCCCCGCCACGTTGATGTGAAAAATATTGTCTATTTGTTTTATTTTATTTTAACATAATTGAGTAATTTCTATTTGTTGTTATTTATTTTATTAGCCTATATTATAATATTTAATTAAAAAAATGTCGAAAGAGGCAAAAATTCCTCAGAGAAAAATTCAAATATTAGAAATATAAGCATTGCGGCCGATAATAACATCATAACAAATGAATATAACGATATTATTAATGATTTACGTAACTAACTTGCGGAGAAGGATACCAGGTTACTATACTACAAATAGATATTTCCAAAAAATACTAATGATATAAAAACTCTTAAACAAGAAGTTATCAAATCAAAATTAATTGAGGCTTTACCAATCACTTTAATTAATAAATTTCAAGCTAAGCATATCACTGACAATGTAACGCAAACTGAACTAATTACAAAGTCATCAAGTGAAACTCAAACAATTCTCATCGATAATATAGAATCTCAAACAAATAAAAATCACCTAAACTCCGAAAATTTAACATCTGACACTAAACATATCACCGACAGTTCAATACAAACGGAACAATTTACTAGTTACTGAACGAAATTCCAATTGAAACTGCTCCCAGTGCTGACGATTTGGTTCCTGAAACTAAAAAACATCAACCAAACTATGGAAATCTAGCACCCAACACTAAATTCTCTGACATAGTAAAATATCATAATTCAACTACCATTATTAAAAACCTTCTAAAAGTACTTCTCAAGAACTAAGCGTAGGCGACAGTTATGTCAATTTTTTTTTCTGTTTTAAGAAAGATGGAAGTTGAAATAAAACTTCAATCAATTATTAACTCAAATGCAACATTTAAAGATAGTTAGTGATTGCAATAATTTAACACAAATTTTTACTAAATATGACACCTTAATAGTTTTTGGTGGATCTGTCGATGCTTTCCGTGGAAATAATATAAATAGTAATTGTATTTCTAATATTATAAAGTTATCATATACTACAAATATTTTTATTTTATCAGTTCCATTTAATAATAATAAACATATCTATATCAAATTCGCATATTCAATAAATGGCAAGTGTTGTAATGGTGTAAAATTTATTGATACAAATTCTTTAGTGTCTTCAAAAAATATATCACAAGATGGGTATGCTTTAAAGAGTAGCGGCAAAAATATATTATGTATATAATTAATTTTGATTGTTATGTAGAAGATATACATTTTGAAATCTGTGGCATTGTTTTTAAAATTAATAACATTAGACTCAGTGTGTTAATTTTGTACAGATCCAATTTGAGTTTGATTCATTTGTTTAGTAGTAGATTATGTTCAACATTAATTGAAACATACAACAAATTTTACCATTGTATATATAATATCGATTACTTAAAAAAATCAATTTATAAAAATTGTCTGACCAACGTATTTGATTTTTTTTATTTGATAGTGGACCCACACAAATTTTCACAATCTGAAACAATGTCACAACAAACCAGCTATTGACTACATGGTTAGTAATCTACTAAAATGTGTTTATTCATCAACAGTTGTGCATGCAACAATTGCGGCTCATCTAGCTTAAGTGTTTACTTTAAACGCAGCTCCAGAAAAAAACCTATAGGTACAACTTACAGTTATAGAAGAATCTTCTAACATTGATCAACTGAAACTTGTATTGCATGGTATAGATTGAGAACCACTTTATTCTTTGAATTTTAATAAAGGCTTCAATCATTTTATAAATACTATTGTTGAATCACCTGGCCAATTAAAACTGTAAATTTAAATAACAATAAATATAAAAAAAGTCGGCTTAGTCCTGCTATAATAAATTCAAGTAATAATTTAAATAATATGCATTGGTTATTGATTAATTCAAGCGATGTTAATTTGAGACTTTGTTATAATGTTAAAAAACGGGAACACATGCGTGAAATTGTAAATGCCAAGAAAAAATATTTCTCCAATAATTATTTATTTTATTGGAGAAATAAAACTAAACAATCTTAGAAACTAATAAAAACTTAGCAAAGCAAAGATAAAAATTGCAACTAATATCGAACTAAAAATTGCCAATAGTCTGTTGGCATTGCTTTTTGATTTATCGCGAGCCTTTGACATTGAATATAAATTTTGTAATCCAGAAGTTATATGCTATTGGCAATATGGGTCCAATTTTGAAGTGGATAAAATTGTATTTAAAATTCCGAAAACTTACTGTCACTGTTAATAACTCATTTTTTTTCAACATGATATTAATATGGGGGTCCCCCAAAGACACTAGTTCCCCTTTTATTTTTAATTTTTATTAATGACCTGCTTGCCCACATTACTTGTGGTTTATTAGTAATGTTTGCCGACAATGATATGATTGCAATACAAGCCAATAGTGAATCCAAATTGTAAAAAGCTATAATTGTAGTAAGAGAATTTAAAGAATGGTGTTTTCGAAACAGACTAATTTTGAATTCTGATAAAACGGTTGCCATGCAATTCCACACCAGGAAATGACTGTCTGATAATTTTACAATCAATCATGACAATTTTGAACTTAAACAATCAAGCAGTGTTCAGTTTTTGGGCATTGTAATTGATTCAAATGTATCTTAGTAGTTTTGATACGGTTTGTAAAAAACTAAAACAATCATATATTGCTATTTTGCAAATGAAATCCGTCATTAGTCAAGAAACCATTTTAACAATATACTATGCAATGGCATGTTCTATAATGTTATTGTATGGGGAGCTTCAGTTGATATGAATCGTAATTTTATTCTCTTACTTTATTCGATACATACTATTAACACTGCAATCAATATTTATTTTTAAATGTATCAATTATGTTAGCAAAAACTTAAATAAATTTGAGTGTACAGCACCTAGTCATCATTATCTAGAGAAAAGATCACTTACGAATTCTACTACACAATACATCAAGTTTGAAAAATCTGCATTTTATATGTGCATAAAAATGTACAACAAACTGCCTACTACAATAAAGGAAACAACCTCATATAGTTTATTTAAATCTAGTCTGAACAATTTTTTAGTAAGTAAGTGCTACTATAATATAAATGACTATTTTAGTGATAAGTTTTAACTTGTATTGTGCGTACTATATATTTTTTAGTTATTTATATTTATTGTCTATACATACATGACGTTGATTTTTATAATATTAATCTATTGTTGTATGCATGTGTTGTATGTTATGAGACTTGTCTTATATGTGTAACAGATCATTGGATAATAAACTATCTATCTAAGGATGTTTTGAGTATTTATAATGTTAAAGACTATTTATATTTACCATACATAATCATATACATTATATATCATGCTATTGACTAAAATTTGATTTTAAACACAAGTAAGAAAAAGCAGTCACATGTGACTTAAAGGTAGACAAATTAATGACAAATGCAAGTTTAAAAAGTAGTGTAACTTAACATCAAATACTATACTCATAGTGACCATGACTTGTTTGTTTTTGTGACTATTCATAAAAATAAATAAATAATGCATTGTTTCTACATCAATACATATTAAAATTACAAACAAACATCTAGATACTAAGAATGTCTAAAATTTTGGTTGATGCCAACACGTTTGGCGTATTGTCGTCATTATTTTTGACTTACACCTACAAATGTTGATATTTGCTATTTAGTGATGTCACTAGACATTTTTCTTGTTTATGTATTGTCTTCACATAATTTATATTCCTGATGAATTGTTGAGCACAACTCTTGCAATAATATTTTGTGACCACTGCAACGACTCTCTCATACATACTGAAAATATTGGAAACTTTCTTTTAAAAAGAGAGTTTCTTATCCTAGTCCCCGACTCGTTGTATAAAACTACTTCTGGCAAATTTAAACATGCTAACATATTTTAAGTCATTATTTAAAAAGTGTTTTCATAGTCACTGTTTTGTGTGGCTGTATAGAAATAATCAATTATGACCAGGTAAGATTTGCACAGTGTATTGCGTTTATTGAATAACAAATTAGTTAAACATGTCTATAAATCGAGCGGGCAAATCGGTCCGTATTTCCGAGCGTATTTCCCTCCTGTCATTCGGCTTGATGCGACGGATGACGCTTAGAAGACTGATGCAAAAAATTGCTGCGCTTGGTTCTAGATGAGAATCTTTATCTGTAGATGTTGTTCAAGTTCCATGTGTATAACTGAACTTTGTTTTATTCGTCTATATCATTCTTATTTTTAATTTGTTGGTTGGCAGCTTATTCGGGATGCAAATAAACTATTTGTTTAACAATATATGTGATTTTAATCAATTAATGGTGTATACGTTAAGTAAATTAAATCAAAATAGCTAATCAAAACATTAAAATAATTTTTTTAAACTTTTTAACTTTTTTCAAAGGTTAAAAAATATTAAAGCTCGTCTTAAAGTAAAACTTCTATGAGCCAATTTTTTTAAGGTCAAATTTTTTTGCGTTAAGTACATATAAACTTAAAATTTGTGGTAAAAGAGAAAGAGGATGTAGAATTGATGAGCGGAATTGAGATAGAACAACATCAATATAAATAAATCGAATTTGACATTGTAATTAATAATATTTGGCAGTGTTAAATACATAACCCCATATCAATGTATAAAAATTGGTTTATTAATTTATTTTGATACACATTTAATAATATATAAGTCCTCATTGTAGCAAGAGACTATATACAATGCCAGGGATTTCGAGTTTGATTTCCGCGGTAATAATTTTTTTATAAAATTTGTAATAAATGATTTACTTCTGCTGTGTGGTCTAAGCCAGCCTAAGTACACTTTCATTTTTTTATCCATAGCTATGTATGTAATGATTATTTTATACGTAGCTAAAAAGGAAAATAACAATTGATAACAATTGCTAAAATATCGACAACAATTATTTTGTCAATCATTATTCTATATGTATAACTATTCTATATCTATATTCATGACTTAATTTTTATATAGAGCTCATCAGTGCATCTACGTGATTTCAGAGAGAGAGAGAGAGAGAGAGAGAGAGAGAGAGAGAGAGAGAGAGAAGGAGGGGGGGGGGAGAAAGGGAAAGATAATGATACCATTGAACATATGTTGTTAGAGTGCAGTAAGATGAGAGAGGAGCAAATTGATAGATTGGAAGTATTGAACGGGTATGGAAGAAGCATAGAATGAATGAAGGCAGTCTGAAAAAGGAGAAAATAAAATGGACAGTTCTGTCAATTAACATAACACGACGTGATATTTTCTAAAACACTTTTTTGTAGTTTTATTTTTAATCTTGTATTATAAATTATAAATAAAGACATTTTATGCATTTGCATAATATATGATATTAATATGCCAATTAAATAATTTCGTATCTACACAAATTAGAAGAAAACAACTGTTAAAAAAATTTAATTTAGCATATTTTGAATATTATTAAGTTTTTGAGCATATTTTGACAAAACTTGTATATTGGTGCATATTTGTATAATTTTATCGGTACCAATTTCAATAATTTAAAATTTTGTACAACTACAAAAAATCAGCTTGTTAGAAAAATTTCTTCAAATAAATTCTTAAATGTTATGCAAATTTTCCCGTTCCATTATAATAGGCATATTTCATGGTATAATTGTTTATTTTTTGCATTATGTCTTAAAAAATTACAACCGGTAGTGTATAACATTATTATTATTAATCATAAAATAGTTAATTTTGTATTAAGTGCGCAAATTGAGTGATTTTTATGGTACGTGAGATTATTTCAGACTGAGGCAACAAATACAGTCGAATGGCATTAAGCACGAGTTTTGCCACAAAATACAAACATCATTTGTTTTACAACGGCAAAAAAAGAAATTATGTAAATAAAATTATAGAAATCAAAATATTACCTACAAAATATCACCTAGGTATCAAATACATTTTTCATATAATATAACTGACATTGTCTCTGTCAATGCTATTATATTATCGTTTTAAATGCATGGAAACTATTAAACATAATTTTTCACTAATAACAGTGAAAATAGTATATTTCAAACCGAGGCAAGAAAGTGCAAGGGCACTTTCTTGACACCCGAGAAACTTCAAATGCAGCTTTTCAAATGCCATAAAAATCGCGTAATTTTCATTCTCCTCTTGGTGAGAAAAGTAAACTTTCTCAGCTAAATTGATGTGCTAACTGCGTACATTTTGAACCGGTTGTGGAAAAAACTGTTAACGGTTATAAGTGAAAATAGTTATTTTTAGTACAAGTGAGTAAAGTGCATAATTTTATCACAAGTCTAACAGTTGGGCGCACAGGCCGCGAAGCGGTGATTGGCCAAATTAGACGAGTGTTTAAACCACTACTCATGTGTACTAAATCTGAATTTTTCCATTTTAGTTATTTCAATAAAACTGTTGATAAAATACAATAATTTTTTAGTCTCAAATTGTATTATTTGTTTTTAATAGACGATACGTTAATTACTAATTAATAATATAAATAATGTTAAAAAAAAATAATAATACAGTATTTAGATTGAGGCAGCAAATCGAGTATTAAATTTTGTGCATCTTCTTGAAGTTTTAACTAACAATACATATAAAATTGAATCACTCAATGTTTTGCGAATGTCGCGAATTTATGTTGTTATTGGATTTATTATACTAAGTTAATTTTTTTTGCTGTTGTCGGTAAAACAAAAAAACTGTTTTACAGTGCAAAAATGCTGAAGTTTGCGTATTGATGGTGATGCGTATACTATTCTTTTTTGACGTTTGTGTATTTAGAAACAACAGTTTTATTATTTTGCCACACATAATTACTTTTTTCCGCTACCAACGACGTAAGTAAACCCTACTTTCATCGTAAGTTGTGCATAAGGTTTGTTTATCAAATTTACCTTGACAACGAAACATAAGTAATTTACATACGTTCTTAGGAATATAATGATATGTCATAATAAATAATGACATGGTTGGTGAGCCGTGTAGACAAGCCAGTCATCTTCTAGAACCAGTATAACAAGTTTCCTTGCATGTGTTGTATATATTAATTGTTTCTTACTTGTAAATAAGTCAATAACTGCATTATATCAAAATAATAAAAATTGTATAAATTCCGATAAATTACAAAAATTGTAGAAACTTTGCTTTAGAAACGTCAATTTTAGCTGTCACTTCTAATTATATTAATATAAAATTATTGATATTAAATTAGTTTTGGCATAGTTTTGGTATCGGAAAAAACGTAATAAGTTACTCGGAACGTCGTACGTCCATATATATCATCGGAAGAAATTATAGGCCTCGGTTCCACCTCTGAGTATAATAATCTTCCTTGAAAGTTATAACGTACCTACGTTCCTTGAAGCTTAAATAACTAATTTTCTATAATAGTATTCTCAATATATAGTTGTTAACAAAATTATTTATACAATTGTAGATTTTTAGCATTGCACTAGTTTGAGTTCATGCAAAATATAATAAAATAACAGCTAATTACGATACAAAGTGCAAAATGAATTAATCGAGTACAAAATATTTCAACACACGTAGCGAGTGCTGCAATCTTATAATACCTGCAATATTGTTTCATACCACACATTGTACATAGGTTTTTATACTTCCGTATATAAAAAATAAAATAAATAATAATTTAATGAATTTACACATAATTTTGACATTACGAACAAAGTATTCTAAATTTAACAATTGCTAAATTTATTCAAAATGCATAAAATAGAACCATTCACATGGACTCCCCAATCACGTCATGTTGAAACGGCCGATATGCAAGGTGATTTGATTAGTTAAATGGGCAACGCTAGGCAACTTAAAACATGTCGTGTGTATAAAGTGGAGCATACGCTCCAAAACTATAAGGATAATTATTACTAGTTAGGATTGACAATGTTGCCAAGCCAGCGTGTGACTTTTATTACCGCACCCTACTTTGGTGTACGCTAGTAATACCTAGTTATTTATAATCAAATGCGGTAGGTTATATTTTACAGCGCAAAAACTTTTTGAGGTACAAGGCCGTAGGTGAGTACATCCTTAGTTATAATTAATGCTTGTAGGATTATTTATGGAAAAATTACATTTGTCAATAAAAATTAAATCACATGTAGTTGCAGCTTTGGTCAACAAATGGAATTTTTTATGTTAGATTTCTTTAAATTAAATTAAGCACTAATTCAATACTGATTGTGTAAGATTTGTGTGTGACTTTTTGGCAGTCAAATTTTATTAACGCTTGTTGAAATATTAATGGAAAAATGATATTTGCTTAATTGTCAATAAAAATTAAATTATTTATAGTTGCAGCTTTAGTCAACAGATTGCAATTTATAAATTAGAACATTAAATTTTAAATAAAGCATTATTTTATAGTAGTAGTATTTTGTTACAGTTACATAAATTTAATTTGGATAAATAAGGTATTTCTTCTAAATATGACTACATCTATTTCATTGTATTATAATTTTTGACCATGTCAAACCTAAAATATTTGGAAGTTTTTAGAGCTCTTTATAATCTACACGAAAGCGCACACACACACACTCAATGCTCGATCTAACAAAAATCAGAGGACTCGCGCTTAAAGCGCGCTTGTCTAAAAACGCTGGAGCTTAGTGGTTTACATAGGAAAATTAAAATGTTCAATTATAGTGTGGCACTTTTCAAAAATTTATCCACAATACAAACGCAACTATAAACGATCAAGACAATGTTTGTGAACTTAAAAATAAAACAATTTTCTAAGTTTACCACAAAAATATTGATTGAAAATCAAAACGACTTAAGTTTCGTCATTACCAAATATGACCAACAAGTCGAAACTTAAGTGGTTAATATATTGATTTTCAATAAATATTTTTGTGGTAAAAACTTAGAAAATTGTTTTATTTTATAATGAAGTACCACGTAATAGAGGTCGAAACAATCCTTATGTTTGTGAACTTTTTGACATAATGTGGAATGAAAAAGATGTGAAGTATGTTAAAAATTCAGTAGCATCACCAATATTTACTGCTTTGTTTGCAATGTGTTTCACGCAAAATCCGTAGTTTTATAACGTCAAAAATTTCACACAACTCCGATCATGTTTTGAACATTTGTTGTTGCGTTCGTTTTGGGAATACATTTAGAAAAGTACCATAAATACAGTATAATTACCTTAATTTTCCTACATAAACCAGTAAGCGCCAGCACAACTTAATAACAATTTTATAAATCATGTACGTTTGGGAAATCGCAATCTTAACAATTTTTATACTGTTACATAAAATATCATGTCAAAACTGTCTAAGTTATGACGTTCGAAAACAAAATTTAAAAAATCTTAAAATTTTTTTTATTAAATAATGGTAAATGAACATAAATGTGGCAATTGTGGTAACTTATTTTTCTTAGTTAATAGTATCAATAAAAAAAGTAATGAATAATATATATATATATATATATATATATATATAATAAACATAATAAATTCCTCACCAAAACACTATACAAAAAAACTAAATTATTTGACATTTGGCAGTTATTTTACTTCATAATCCGTAAAACTTAATTTTTAATAAATCGCCATTAAAAAAATCTCTGCATGAAAACAATACAGAGCAACGAAATGCATAAAATAAATGAAAACCTCAGGGCAACAATCAAAATTTATTGAGTAATGCAAATTAAAACATGTTTTTAGTGGTTTATTGAGTACTCCAATATGCACAGAACAAATTTATAAAAAATTATAATATGTTATTAAGATATTTTACAACTTATTTTAATTTAAAAATTGCAACTCATTAAAATTTAAAATGTGGCTAATAGATTTGTTGCCCCGATGTCCTCAATTGGTCAAAGATGTTATACGTATTTGGGAACATAGTTATTTAATAATATACCAAAGATATGTATTTTGTCACAAACAAGTAAATTATTTAATAGTATATTTAATTTGTAATATGTATGTATTATTAAATAAACTTCTTATTTATTATTATTATTATTATTATTATTATTATTATTATTATTAGTATTACTATTACTATTACTATTACTATTACTATTACTATTACTATTACTATTACTATTACTATTACTATTACTATTACTATTACTATTACTATTACTTTTACTGTTACTGTTACTGTTACTGTTACTGTTACTGTTACTGTTACTGTTACTGTTACTGTTACTGTTAC
>JARJEC010039322.1:0-11169 GCA_030264575.1 Tachinus sp. AB-2021 | reverse complement strand
TAATTCTTTTTGAAAATTTAAGTAATCAGCAAAAGTAATATTTATTTTTAACCAATAAAAGAAATTTACAAAATTTTAAATTAACTCTAATATTGTTAATAAATAACAATAATTGAATAGGTTCATACTGAGAGCCTTAACAAGATTCTAGTCGTCCAAATCGGGGTCAGCCCAAAGGTAGCAAGAATAGCGCACGAGTTACAGATAATGGTAGATTTGGTTGTAAACTTTATCAGAACCGCCTTTGAAGGAAGCTGCCCGAAAATTGTCAAATACTCTTCCAACATGGTTTCTTGGTAGAACAAGTAGCTTGACAGGGCAAAGGCTAGCACAAGAAAACTGTTCAACATAGCCAAGAGAAACGGTACTGGGCTTCATACAGAACCAGCCCCACGGCATACAACAATGCCATTAAAAAATCCCAAAAAGATTTGTAGAGGAAATACTGCGAGGGCGTTGAAAGCGCACCAACATGTTCTCGCCTTCAAAAAGCTTCAAAAATCGTACTGGAAATATTGGATCCCTTATGACAGAAAGGGGAAACTACACAGAATCGGTTGCAGCCACTCCGCAAGAACTATCGCAGACACACTTCCCAGGTTCTGTTTTATTGGAAGCACCAAATCCCGAGGACCTTGAGCTGCCAAACAAAAATGCACCTAAAAGGGACATGGATAAAGGTAAAAACAATAATTATCCAAAGCAGCTTGGAATGGGGAATCAATACGTTAGAAAAATTTAAGTCGCCGGGAGCTGATAGAATATATCCTATCATGTTACAGAAAATCTTTGCAGCTCTGAGAGGGCCACTATGTAAAATTGTCAGGGCCAGTTTAGCACTTGCGCACATACCAAGCAGCTGGAGGGAAGTGAAGGTAGTATTTATACCAAAACGGCTAAATCGTACAGACCGATCAGCTTGACATGATGCTAAAACTATTGGAAAGAACAGTCGATAGGTATATACAGGACGGGGCACTAAAGGCTCAGCCGGTGCACCAAGATCAATATGCCTACCAGTCAGCTAAATTCTGCAAACTAGCGATTCATCAGCTTGTTAGCAGATGCAAAAAAGCCATTCACTGTAGGGAAATTGTTTTAGCGGCATTTTTAGACATTAAAGGGGCTTTTGATAATACCACCTTTATCTCTATTGATATGGCGATGAAGAGACGAGATATACCACCTCTTGTCCTAAATTGCGTAAACTCTTTGCTCACAAAAAGGACTATCAAATTTACATTATATGGAAAAACTGAACCCACAGGGCGGCGTTTTCTCACCGTTATTGTGGTGCCTCGCCATTGACGGTTAATATCGTCACTGAATGATATAGGCATCTTTGCCATATCATATGCGAACAATCTCACCATTCTTATAAGAGGAAAGTTTGGGGCAACCGTATTTAACCTGATGCAGATTGCGCTAAACATCGCAGAAAGATGGTGTATTAAAGATGGACTATCAGTAAATCCAAGCAAAACGGCAATCATACCTTTTACAAATCGACGAAACAACGAAGACATAAAATCTTGAAATTGTATGGAACTACGCTTCCATTGACAAAAGAAGTAAAATATCTGGGAATCACCCTTGACACCAGATTTTCCTTCGACAGTCATTTAGAAAACGTGCCTGCAAAGGCCACATGGGTGCCATTTGCAAGCAAAATGATGGTCGGACGCACGTAGGGACTAACGCTAAATATGACCAGATGGTTATATAAGGTGGTACCCATCATTACATACGGAGCACTTGTATGGGGTGAAAAAACCACAATTAGAACTACAGCTGATAAGCTGGGCTTAGTACAGAGGATGGCATGTTTGCTAATAACAGGAGCGATGAGAACGACTCCAACAGCAGCCATAGAAATGGCTGCTATCAGTACACCTAGTCGTGATGGCGGAGGCAAAGCAAGCAGCGTATAGACTACATAGATAAATAATCATGTTTCTAGAGTTGGGACTCAAAAACCAAGAATTACAAACGTGTTGCATGCAGAAAAAAATCTAGAGATGAGACCAAACTTTATGAAAGGTTACCGCATTCAATGGTGCAGTAATACCATTGCGAGAGGAGTGGTCAAAGAAAACTATCTGGGCGCAGGGCAAGGAAACATTTGGTACACAGATGGTGCCAAAAACCAACCAAAATGGCACCGGAGCTGGAAAATATGAAAACAAACGCCGGGGGAAGCGATTTACGCTATTCCTGCGTAAATATGCCTCAGTTTTCCAAGCGGAAGTGGCAGCCATTGAGTGGTGTGCCAGGCATATAATCTAGTCGGGAGTTCAATCAAACAGACCGATTACCAACATGTTCGAGCAAAACATGTCCATGCAGCATTACAGGCGTTACGATTGCCAGTAATAAAATCCAAACTGATCCTGGATTGCATAGATTCCTTGGAGGCAGTGACCACAAACAACAGTCCGCTTGGTCTGGACACCAAAAGAGCAAGGCATAGAAGGGAGCCTTAAGACTGACCAGCTAGCCAAAAAGGAAATAACTGGGACATTTATTGGACCAGAATCCACTTTCTGGATTCCGAAAAAGAAATAATCCAACGCAAACTTGCAAAGGAACTTGTGGAAAAACTGTCAGGAAATGAATCACACAAGATTATTCCTAACCGAACCAATACAAAATATTCGAAAGGAAGTACCGCAAATAAATCAAACCACACTGCAAAAGCTCACAGGACTGATTACTGTGGTCTGAACAAGCACATTCATAGATTGGATATAAAGAAAATCCATTATGCCACGGATGTTTGGTGGACGAAGAGACTACGCATCATCTATTTTGTGAATGCAAAGCATTCAACATGCAACGCACAATTCACTTTGGCAACCATATGCTAGCCCAAGAAAAACTGCAAACGATCCCTTGGCAAAAGCTCATAGATTTCATAGAAGAGACAGAACTGCTAAAGGTGTAAGATGTCAGAGGTGCACAATAGGATCACCAGGACCGTAGTGCAGGGACGCTTGACAAACCACCTCAGGAAAAAATTGTTTATATTGGATTGTTTACTAATAGTACCAATTACAATTTATTTATAATACCATTTTGTTTCTTCTTTAACAGCCTGTATCTGTCCTCCTTCAAAAAATTCCATTTGTTTGTTTTTGTGCAATTTGATGATATTTGATGATGTCACCATTTTGTTTAATTAATATAAATTTAGTATTAACATAAACATACTGTACAAAAATTAAAAAATCTACTGACCTCATTTGGCGTCAGTTAAGTCAATTATTGTAATCAACACTGATGTTATGCTGAGTGAGTAATGCTAATCATTGGTCCATCAGTTTCACATTAGTCTTTATGTGAGATAAAATTGACTTACGTCAGAATATGTAAAATTTGTCTATAAAAAGTTCTATTCAAAAAAGCTTTAAAAAACGCCAAATTGTTAGTACTTAATACACATTGGTTTGGCAATTCTTGTATGTTATTGATGTTGGTGTTTAATCTTCTTATATCAATGAGTAGAAAAAATAAAACTTGGTAGAAACTGGAAAAAAGTACAAAGAGAAACAGAAAGAGAAATAAATATAAAAATTTACAAGTATGTTTGAAAGAAGTGGAAATAAATTAGGAAAAGAGGAACCAAATAGAGAAAGCTTCTATAATAGAAATGAAAGTGTAGAAACAGAAAAAAAGAAATAAGAAAAATCTTCTATAATCTATGCAATGAAATTATAAAGAAAGTTGTCCAAAAAACAAAAAAAAAACAAGATAGAAACTGGAAAAAAACTATAAAGTACAAAGAGAAACAGAAACAGAGAAATATATATCAAAATTTACAAGTATGTTTGAAAGAAATGGAAATAAACTAGGAAAAGTGGAACCAAATAGAGAAAGCTACTATAATAGAAATGAAAGTGTAGAAACAGAAAAAAAATATAAGAAAAATTTTCTATAATCTGTGCAATGAAATTATAAAGAAAGTTGTCAAAAAAAAACAAGATAGAAACTGGAAAAAATCTATAAAGTACAAAGAGAAACAGAAACAGAGAAATAAATATAAAAAATTACAAGTATGTTTGAAAGAAATGGAAATAAACTAGGAAAAGTGGGACCAAATAGAGAATGCTACTATAATAGAAATGAAAGTGTAGAAACAGAAAAAATGAAATAAGAAAAATTTTCTATAATATATGCAATGAAATTATAAAAAAAGTTGTCCAAAAAACAAAAAAAAACAAGATAGAAACTGGAAAAAAACTATAAAGTACAAAGAGAAACAGAAACAGGGAAATAAATATAAAAATTTACAAGTATGTTTGAAAGTAATGGAAATAAACTAGGAAAAGTGGAACTAAATAGAGAAAGCTACTATAATAGAAATGAAAATGTAGAAACAGAAAAAAAACTAAGAAAAAGTTTCTATAATCAATGTAATGAAATTATAAAGAAAGTTGTCCAAAAAAAACAAAAAAAAAAACAAGATAGAAACTTGAAAAAACTATAAAGTACAAAGAGAAACAGAAACAGAGAAATAAATATAAAAATTTACAAGTATGTTTGAAAGAAATGGAAATAAACTTAGGAAAAGTGGAACCAAATAGAGAAAGCTTCTATAATAGAAATGAAAATGTAGAAACAGAAAAAAAAATAAGAACAGTTTTCTATCATCTATGCAATGAAATTATATAGAAAGTTGTCCAAAAAAAAAAACGACTGTAGTTACGCAATTATAAAGGAGGATATGATACCAAGCAATGGTGAGAGTATTAAATTTATTTTAAAAAAATATTGAAAGGTTCAGATGTGGGAATAAAAAAAGATCGACAAAATTTTGGATAAATCAAGAAAAAGGTATGTAGAAAGTGTGGAAAGGCCAATAAAACTCTTGAGCATAAAATGTAACAAAATTAGGCAAAATAAAGAAAAAAAGTAACAAAAAATTATGGACGCAGAATACGATCTATAAAAGCAGTTCCAAAAACAAATAAACAAAACTGCAATATATTAAGACACAAAATTATGTTTAGTTTACTGGAGTAAAAAAATGCATGACATTTAATAAACAAATGTTTGCAATGTACATATTATGTTTATAGCGTTAGAAAATAAATTTATTTATATCATTATATGAATAAATAACCACAATTACGCAATAGGGTGTTCAAATGCCATATAAAAGTAATTGTTCCTGATCGATAAACATTTACCATCAAACGGCATTATCGATTGCACTACTTAAATATTTCATGCATGTGTTTCTGTAATACACGCTTTTTATCTATATATTTTCAACCAAAAATATTTTCAATCGTTTTATTTGATTTTAATACAGAGATAAATTTAAATCCTTTTAACCATAATTATGGAAATTCTCTGATATTTATTGGCATTCAGATATGATTTATTAGAGAATTTATTTATTTGGCTTAGCTCGCTTTATATGAATAATGGATCGCATTAATTATGCAAACGACAGTGGCGAATAATACAAAAATTTTATCAGTCCCGATAACATAAACGCATTTCAAAACATATAGTATTTCTTATGTGCAAAATATTTCCTCGTTGCATGAATGTCAATTTAAAAATAGATTTGAAGTGCATAGGTATTGTATTATTAGTAATTTTATTTATTTATATTCATAGACGTTTAATCTTACTATTTATATACTCAACAATTTAATATAATTATTATTAGAAATTTGTACTGCAGGCATTTAGAGTTAATAATAATATTAATGTGATTACATTTAATTGTCTTATTTGTAAACCTCGGTTTATCAAATCGCCGTATTCAGACGAAAATGTTCCATAACTGGCTAGCATGTAAAACTTTGACTGTCTAGCAAGTAAAGATTTATGCGCGCCTGCTCTTGTATTTTATATAAGTATAATTTGAAATGACAGCAAAAATATCGTTTTCAATACAAACCTCATATTTTTTCCTTTTACCATGCTAGCTAGTAATGTATGTCATACATACATAAAAAATGTTCGCATTTCCCTTTTGGGGTAGGCAATAACAATAACCAAATTTGGAATTTTTTAAACTTATTTCGTACTATTTCACATACATCTTTCACTTTTGCAATATCCACGCATCTAGTCATGCATGTTCTCTTATTTTTTCCATTTTTAATTTCTCATTTTTGCACGTATTTTACTGCTAGTGTCATTTAATCCATTTCCATTGTAAACTCAATCCTCACTCATGCTGTCAATATGACAAAACAAACGTGCTGGTATATCATTGTTACTTTTAAACCACATTCATTTATTACCCACTCATTTCTAATTTTCTCCATAGAAGTCTTTACACATACAGTTCTTATGTACTTCATTCCAATCGCATTTACTTTACTTATGAGATATTCCTGACATACCCATTTTTCAGATCCATAGAGTTGGTATTGCCATTTTTCTCTCGTTGGACAATATTTCATGTTTTGCAATCGTTCGCACGCATTTACGCGTTTCGCTATTATTAAACATTTTTCCAAAATACACAAAATTATTCACCTGCCCTATTATCTACTTCATTCTTAATATAAACTTCTTAGTATTTGCCACATTTATAGATTCATTTGGTACTAATAAATGTTAAATTCAATAATTTATTCAAATAAATATTAATTTATTCTTTTCTAATTATGTAGCTAACACTAGTATATTAATATATACATAAATAACCTGTTGAATATAAGTAATATTTTTGATTGTTTACTACATAATTTGTATTCTTTTTCTGATGCCACATATAAAAAGCTGACCAATGCTAATATAATATGTATATTTGTAACAAAATATATTTACTATCTCTATAAAACTTTAATTTAAATGATTCTTATATGATGTAAAATTAATTATTTGTGTGACATATTATATTAGACCATCTAATCTTAAGATCTGAGTAGTAATAAAAGAGCAAAGCAAAAGCTTTGAACATTTAATGCTGGACGCAATAGATTGCAGCATTTTGTTTTCTGCAGTAAACACAAATCCATTATATTAGAGTATTATTAATGCTACCACAAAGGAGCGCCAATTCAAACTGCGTGACAAGTGCAGATTTGCAAAGTTTGAAGGGTGTGAGAGACTCGGGCCTCGCAAAACGTAATTGTTTTAATTTTGTAAAAGTAAAAGAATGGCGTCTCCTGTTTCAAAGTTTATTGTATAATTTTAGTGGGAGTAGGTAATAGAGCCGAAGCAGAGTGTTATGTTGTAAAAAGCACATGTGGACTAAATTGTTAAGTTAACGAGTTAAATTGTTATATTCTAAAACATAATTACATTGTTATAAATTTTGTTGAGTAAATACCTTTATAAGATTATATGGTAATGATTTTTGATATTTGCAATTTTATTATATTTTGTATACTTTGATAAATTAATTTGCTACCGCTTAAAAAAAAGTTATTAATTAATTCTTATAATTAAAAAATGTTTTTCGTAATATAAATAAAAGCAATGTAAACAATGCTTAAAAAATGTCATGTAATTTATTGTTGAGTAAATACCTTTATAAGATTATATAGTAATGATTTTTGATATTTGCAATTTTATTATATTTTGTATACTTTGATAAATTAATTTGCTACCGCTTAAAAAAAAGTTATTAATTAATTCTTATAATTAAAAAATGTTCTTCGTAATATAAATAAAAGCAATGTAAACAATGCTCAAAAAATTTCATGTAATTTATTTTAATTGGGCATATTTTGTTAAGCTGTGGCAACATCAAGCAAATTGAATGCAATTTCGGAGTTGGGCCGGAAAAACAAATTTTATTAAAAAATGTAACTCATACAAAGTATAATTCAAAAAAATACGCTCTAAGCCGCAGATTATTTTCATTTAAAAATAGTGCAACGATGTTTTAAACAGTTGCTTAATTGCTTATTAGTAATTTATAAAAATACAAATTATTTGAATATTTTTAAGTTTAATTAAAAGCAACTTTATATTTTTCAATTAATTAACCTTTATAGCTCTTATTTGTGTTTATGTTTAGTAAATTCATAATTGAAATCAGGAAAGAAAATACATTTGAATGAAAAACAAATTATAAAAAATCTCTTGGCGAATACATTATATAAAGAACGAATTGAGGAAGTCGTGACAACATAAAAAAATAGTCATTAGAGGAAGTTACGGATATAATATGGAAAACCCTCAGAACGAGACAACATTAACATAGATATTAAAATCAATATATTTTTTTATTACATTGGTCACCTTATAAGCTGTTGATCCCATCAAAACCCCGCTATGACAAGCCATCGGCTTACTTAGGGGCAATGATATAAAAACATAAACATAAACAATAATAGCAATAATATCAAACAAATACCTGAATATAAACTTTAAAATTACTACTTACAATAAAATAATAAATTACCGAATCAACACACTTGTACGCTTTTCTACGAGTTCTAATACACGTAGAAGCTTATTCGAATGCTGCTGCTTTGGGAAGATTATACGCTTTAATCTAAAACAATGACGATGTTCCAATTCAAAAGTAAAATTGTTGGCAATTTCTGAAAAAAGTATTTGCCGTATTGCCAAAAAATTAAATATGTCAAAGACATTTTATGTGTGAGGCATTGCAATCTAGTAATTACACCCACATGACTTACAATGTGTGCGAGGTTTTAAGTCTAAGATTTTCCTACATACACGAGGTTCTGCAATTGGTTATTAAAAAAACATAAAAATTATCCACATAATACCAGTAGCATTTTAGTGACAGACGAATCGTGTTTTGGATGCATGAGAACATTTAAAAGCAAATGCAGGAAAGCCAAATGCCATTTTTAAAACTGCTTTACAATTTATGTTTGAGCAGGAATTTTAGATAATTACTTAATTGGTTCCTTTCTGGTTGCTCAATCAACTTAATGGTAATTCGCAATTTTGTAAAGAAGATGTGATAAACCTTTTGGAATATATACATTTACACTAATAGAAAAATGTGGTTTTCATATAATGCACTCGCATTATTTACAACTCAAACCAATAAATTGGCCAAGATAGATCATTCTAAATCTCATAATTTGGTCTGTTTCTAAATATCTTGAATATAAGACTAAAGATTAAAATAGAAATAATTTAGTGGCTGCAAGGATTGAGGAAGCTTCGGTAAGATTACGTAATCAAAAGCATGAAATAGGCATTCTCCAAAATGCTAGAAAAATTGGGGCTGGTTTATGCTTACAAAAACAGGGTTTCTCTTTGAGCATTTAATGCGTAATTAATTTGGAAAATATTAGATATTATATATTATAACATAAATTTTCTCTTATATATATATATATATATATATATATATATATATATATAGGGAGCGTGGCGCAGGGGTCTAGGCATCCGCTACACCAAAGATCGTGAGTTCGAACCTCACACCAGTTGGTTGTTGAAAATAAAAACATTTTCAAATATCTATACGCTCTCCCAACTCCCCAACCCGCCTTGCCAGCGTGGGGTTTCACGGCTAAAAACCCCTCTCTGGTCGGAGTAGAGTAACAATCTCTCCAGTGGTTCGGAACCCACTCAAAACTGTAGGTCCACCTGTAATGTAAGTTGCCAGCATTACAGGCAGAGAGGAGGCGAAGCGCGTGTATAAGCTGAAGAGATACAAACACCGAGGTGACTAATACACATTTTATGTATAAATGCTGTGTTCCTAATGGAAATTTGGTAGAGACTAGGCGTTGAACGTTTTTCCAATTATCGTGTTCCTAATGGAAAAACTTTTTAAGTATTCATCAACGTCTTTATAAAATAGACCTAGATTGAGGACCAGCTAAGCCAAATACAGTAAAAACAGTAAAACTAAAAAAAATGTGTTAAACATGATAAATGATAATCTAGATACTTATACCAGCAAATAGATTCAATGTAAATAACCGTGGCGCAATGGTCTAGTGCAGCCAGTCTGGGTTCGATTCCCAGCAGCAGCAATATCTAAATTGTCGAATATATTTCGATGCGGTCGTATCCTATGCAAAGCAATGGCAAACCAGCAAAGCATTTGCCTAGTAAACCACTCTGGTGGTGTGGTTCGGATTCCACTATAAACTGTAGGTCCCGCATGTTTGTGTAGAACTAATATCACACACCATAAACATGCGAGAGGGGAGCCTACGCTCGTAACGAGTATGGCACAGAAAGAAGAAGTATATGATTATGCGAAAAATGTTGGAACACCAGTGTTTGTATTCATACCGTATTAAGCGCATTCCAAAAATTATTCCTTTCAATTTTTCTCCGCTTGTTGCATTTGGTCAATGGCTTTTGCAAACATTGATTTAAATCCCGCTACTACTGATTTTTTTATCAGCAACTTTTATAATAACCATGCGTGGGCTGATGAAAATACAAATGCGCCACTTAAAATTGTTTGCAGCATTAAATCTCTTTAAACGTTTGTGTTGAAATTATAGGTGTGGCGTAAGAGATTCCAAGAACCACAAATGCAATTACGAAAATCAAGCGATAGTCTGATGACGAGCTTTATGGTTACGCTATCAACAAAAGCTCCGCCGGAGACAATTATCAATTCCCGAGGTTGATAGAGGGGGTGAACAAACCCCTATGTAAAGCGACTCAATCCAGAATAGAAGGAATTTCTTATCGATTTCACCTCCAAACTTTTTGAACGCCTTATCTAAAGCCGCCTTCAGGCCTTCAGCCGCGAAAGCAACATTATCCCCAGGTCACAATTTGGATTTAGACCCGGTATCTTTACCCATAACGCTCTCTTTAATCTTATAACGGAATATATCAAGAAAACCAGCAAGCATGCAATTATTGTTGTTAAGAGTGGTGGATATATACCTCTCTTAACAACAATAATTGCATGCTTGCTGCTTTTCTTGATATATTCCGAGCATACGAGCACATTTGGCATGACGGATTGACTGCAAAATTCCATAACACTCGCATGCCTCCCTACATCATCAGCCTGTTTAGCTCATTTATGCATCTTCGCCCCAATAGAGTCCTTGTCGACAAAGCCTTTTCTCGAACTTTTTACTCCGAGGCAGGGATACCTCAAGGCTCTCCTCTTTCCTGACCTTTTCAACTACAACCTGCATGATATCGCACATCCCACGCACCCTTCCACCTTTCTGCAAAATTATGCAGACGACACTTCATCTTGGGCAACACACCGATTACCTGATA
>JARJEC010039262.1:0-10822 GCA_030264575.1 Tachinus sp. AB-2021 | reverse complement strand
GGTTGCTCATGTAACACATTTGAAAGTAAAAGTGAAAGTAATAGTGAAAATATTATACAAAATACTCCAACTAATATTCTAAAAGAAGCAAGCTTTGCCTAGTTGGATATTTTATATTCGAGATTGAGCGGAATACAAAAATCCATACAAAGTTTTTGATTTGGTGTAATGAAAATAAAGTAAAAGAAAATTTTTGATAACAATTTTCTTGCATATTTTGCATAAAAAGGCAAGAAATTCATTGTGGTCATACTACTGCACTTTTGAAGGGCATCGCGCACTAGACAGATGCGCGTCACGGTTCTAGGTAATTTACTCTTTGCATTAGGTACTTTATATGGGTATCGCGTAGTGTTCGGCATGGTAGCCCAGCGCACGAACCGATCGGCAGACCTACAACTGGTCGAGGATATTCTGCCACAAGGCGCGCAGTGCCGAGAATTGTCGCGCTTCTGTCTAAAGCATGAAGGCCCGAAAGCGACCATTGACATAAAAATATCATAACAACAATTTGATTTTTTTTTCTAAAACTAATATATGTAATAATAATTATAATAAACCTTATTCAATTTATCAATTCTCCAATTGAAAAAGTGGAAATAATCAGTCTTAGTACATGCCGGCAATTTATATAATCTTTATTTTAAGCTTAAGTTCGTTAGCCCAACTCCCAAACTAATGTTTTGCTAATTTTTACTAAAAATAGCTATTTTGATATCTACCAAAATACTTAAGAGTTTGAAGATATTTAACTTTTAAAAAATAAGTTACAGTAGGCGGTAGAAGATATTTTTACCGTGTGACCCAAGCCATAGGTAAAGCTGTTTTATTTTGTTACTTATGAAGCTAGACACTAGAATTACAGATGCCACCGGAGTCGGATCCAAATTCGGTATCCGGCCAATATTTGAAAGACTCGATTCTGGCCGGAGCTCGATAACTATCCAATTTTTGTTCTAAATAAACACAAATAATATAAAAGTGTAAAAGCAACATATTATATTAATTAATAAAATGCAAACAAAAGAAAACAAAAACTTAAAAGTGAACAATCAAAAAATTGAAAAATAAATTTAAAATATTAGAATTTTAATATTTAAAATAATTATTTACGTAAAATCATCAGTAGTGAACAACAAATGGACAATTTCCATAACAAGACAATTTTGCATTTACCGTAAAAAATATATAGAAACTAGCAGTTATTAAGTGGTCTAACTCTCTAATAAGCGGTTGCGGACCATATAATTCTGTAAATTTTGCCCTTATCAAGTGGACTCTCTAATAAGCGGTTGCGGACCAAATTTTGCAGATGTTTTTTATTCTATTTTTAATAAAGCACATTAATAAGTTTAAAAGTTTTGTAAAATTTAAAACGTTATTATCATTAATGTGCTTTATTAAAAAATTACATAGCCTCACATATTTAAATTTTTTTTGTATCTTTTTGGTGTAAAAAATTAGGAAAATATTTTTTAAATGAAAAAATAAAATATTTAATCACGCTTGATATTTAGTTAAACTGTTTTTTATAATTTCATATTTTTTTCAAATTAAGTATTAAAAAATTTGGATTTTTTGTATAGCAATATTTGTTATGCTATCAAAGAGAGTAAATTAAATTTTCAGATAAAATAAATAAAAAATGTTGGCGTGTTTCAAAATTTATTTAAGAACGAAACCTTTTTACGTTTATATTATTTTGCTTTTTCCCATGCTTCTATCAGGACGATTATATAAAAAAAATTGAAAAAAAAATCATTTTCGGAAAAAAAATTGAATACAACAAAAATGAAAAATAATTTCATAATTTCTACTCCTTTGGCGGCGCGTATATAATACCGGTTCGCATCAATACTAGTAATCTTATAATTTTTAGGGATTCGATTTTGGATTACACTCCGGCCCGATTCCGGCTTTTATTTTTGGTTATGGATCCGGTATCCGATTCCTGCCAAAAAGTGGATCCGGCGGAATCACTAGTTAGAATGGTTCAAAACAGATAAAAAATAATTTAGGTTGATGATACGTTAATGGCGTCCTTTGCAGAGATAAAGAGCACGTATAATTTTTGGTGGGAAAGTCAATTATTTCAAATGGAACCGCGTGAGTCAATTGTGACTAGTCAAGAGAAGAGAAAATAATTTTCTGCATGCAATGATACTAAAGATTTAATAAAAAAAAACTAAAGTAAATGTGAATAAATCAGAAAAATTAGAAATTTAATTAAAAAAAGTAGGCCATGGTATGCCAAATAAAAATGTCATCTTTTCATCAATTTCAATTTATTTGAAAGTTGCCTATAAATAATGACGTTTTTGTTTGGCATTCCATGGCCAACTTTTTTTAATTAAATATCCGATTTTTCTTATTCAATGACATTTACTTTAATTGATTTTTTTGATAAAATGTTGAGTTTAGTATCATTGCATTCAGAAAACTATTACCTCTCAAATAGTCAATTGACCCCTGAGGTTTCATTTGATAAAATCGACTTTTCAACAAAAAACTACAAACGAGTACTTTATAACCCTGCAGAGCGCTTTGGTTTTTTTGTTGTTGCCATTTTGATAAAAATTTACGCTCGATACGTTTTTGTGTTTAAATTGTCAAACTAATTCAAAATGACAAAAAGAAGTATATGGTTCCATTTAAAATTTACCATATGGCATTGTTTCCGAAATAAGCAGAAGTGATGCCGACTTTAAAATAATCACAATAAATTGCATTTTTCATGTATATACACTCATATAAATTTCATTTGTCTAACTCCATAAATTTGAAAATAAAACAGTCATGCATATGGCTTGGGTCACACGGTATGATAATCACTTATAAACGCTGTTTATTAAAAGATTAGACCTGTTCTCAACCAGTAAACAACACAAACATATTAAGAAAATTATTAATAAAAAATTATAAAACGGCAGTTTTAAACAAATAAAATATATTACATTATATGCTAGGTAATATTGGCTCAACACGGCTCGCTGCTCTCATCATATCGCTAGTAAAATCCTATTTACATGGATGATTTTGTAAAATACAACAACTATGAAATATTAAAAAATACATTGTATGCCTATCTTTATAACAACCATACTATTGTTTTAAAATTATAGTAAAACTTCCAAAGCGCACGAGAGGAATTGAGCATACCAAAAAAATAGTACAAACAATATTGGATATCCGTGCAACAAAATATCAAATATCTAAATATATCCATTATTTTAAACCACAATATATATCGGCAAATGTAATTTTATGCAAAAATATAATTAAATAACCAAATATGTATTATTTTGAACAATCCTGTAACAAATATCTGAATATGTTCATTATTTTAAATATCCATGTATAAAATAGAATAGTAAAAACTACATTTTTTTAAACAATCCTGTATAAAATCGTATTTATAATTTACTTCTGCACAGCCATTCATTTATTAACACAGAAAGAGAAATTTCGCAGTTGTCTTCAATATATCCCCATTCGTTCACTGCCTGTATTCTCACCACAAAAATGCTTTCCTTGAAAACCATTTTATTTATTTTTTCAAAATCTTAAAATCTCGTTAAAATTTCATTTCAAAAATTATTTTTACATTTCTCAAGACATCACATTTATAATTAATGCTTGTAAAACTCATTTGTTATCTATTCATTTGCTTTATTGTTTTTTTGTTTGTTTGTTTTCTGCACGATAAATACGAATTTATCATACAACTGCATAAAATAGAACAGCCTATCTTTTGTAAAAAAATGTATATGACCCCACGACCCAATAAAGTACATTTGCAATATCATTAAAGGCAACATATCTTTACAACTAAATTGTTTGCAGTTGAAGTTAGTGAGCTTGCATTTAATTCAAATTAAGTGAAACTTTGTTTAGCTGAAGGCCTGAAAGCTATCCGATGGCAGGTATAACTCCAACACAAAGTTTAAAGGTATCCAAATACCAATGCGGTCACCGTGGTAAAGCTATGGCAACTTAAGACGCAATCCGGTTTCTCGTTCTTTATTACGGCGTACAATGTCCGAGCGATAGCAAAACGGCTTGTAAAGTTGGATCGCCACTGCTTGGTTTCTCTTCATCTCTCATCCTTGACTTGTTGATTCCGTATAGATTTTAAAAGCATGTTAATACAATCAATAGTTAAATGTTAAAAATATAGAATGGTCCAAGAAAAACAAAAAATAATAACATTAAATTTAATAGTAAATAATCCGACATTTATTTGCGTATTTACCAAATCGTATTATGAATCGATGTTGCCATGCGGATTTCTAATGGATGAGATGGTTTATATAAATATTCTAAACATGATCTACCTATAAATATTGAACTAATACATGGCATACCTTCTAGAATAATAATTTAAACTAACTTACGTTATATAGTAGCAGCAGTTAAATGTCTTGATACGAAAACGATAACGTATGAAATGTTAGTGCAGTTGATTGAATAAATTTCACATTCGCATAAATTCCAATAACCGAATATAATAAATTCGGAGCGATTTAATTCGGCGTGACAGAAAAAAGAGGAGGAAAGAAGAAAAAACTCATGTTTCATACGGCTGTTGTAAAATGAGTTATGCGTCCCATAAAACTGATTGATCCCAGTCTAACGAAATCCGCCGGCCATTTTTCGGGATCGCTGTCGTAAAATTGATATCCGAAAGAATGTTATTTATGCATCAAAGGAAAACTTATGATCTCGACAAGAGAGAAAAACGAAAAGGGAAAAAATAATAACATAGAATAAGAGAAAAAAAAGTTTTTCACGCCCGAACGCAAATTGCCGCGGATGTATGAAGGAATTCTGCATATCGCCAGATGAATTGCCCTGTAAATTTATTTCCACCTTCTAAAAGAGATTCCTTTCATCGCTTCTCTGTACATGTTCGCTTTATTAGCTATGTTATTTTCCGCTTTTATAAACGTATTTTCCTATTTAATGCTAGAGGGTCTTTAGTAGCTCATATTAAGACTTTCAAACAAATAAATGAATATTCTTTACAAAGAGCTTATGCTGCAATAAATAATTTAGAGATTTCTTTTAAATATTATTATATTTATGCTTTTAATTCGTTTAACCAGTACATTATTTTATAATATACGTATTTTCAACTAATTAATGCAAAAGTTGCGCTTTAAACTTTGTCTATTTTCCGTTTTGAACTTTAATATCCATTTTGCCTTTTATTTTCACTCTTTTCATTTAGCACAATTGTCAACCGACATTGATAATTCCCATTGAAAGAATTAATTGACGTTTTAGCTGCCACGCAAAAAAGTTGTAATTAGTTTTTAATTCCATGTCAGAATTCTGTACCCAATTTAAAAAAAATCGAATTTTATAAAAATTATTAGACACCTTCATTCATATAATAAACATAATTTGTAAAACCTGCTGAACCTAGTTGAGCATTATTATAAATATGATTGTTTACGCACTTACTCAACAACAAACTATAACTAAATATTTAATAGTTAATTAAGCTACAATATAGCATTTGAGAAAGATTATAGTCCGAGCTGGAACGGAATATAATTTCTTAGTATTAGCTTATTTGGTTTTTCTCGTTAAAATTATGCAAAAACTAATCTAATAACAATTATTTTATATTAGTATAATTTGAAATTACAGCTAAAACTAACGTTTCCAAAGCAAAGTTTGTACGATTGTTGTCATTTATCGGAACTTATACAATTTTTTTGTTTTGATATAATATAGTTATTTACTTATTTACACGTAAGAAACAACTAATATATTCAACAACACATGCAAGGTAACTTGTTATATTGGCTCCAGAAGGTAGCTAGCTTGTCTACACAGTTCACAAACTATAGCATCATTTAATATTATATTTCATTATATTCCAAGGAACGTAAGTAAATTAGTTATGTTCGGTTGTAAAGGTAATTTTAAATTAAAAAAAAAACTTACGAAATAAATTATTTTGAACGTAAGATTTATTTACGTTGTTAGTAACGGAAAAATATATTATCATTCATTTATTATAAATTTCACTTACGCTATATCTATACTAATAGTATGCGCATGATACCACACAGTCACTATAACGCCTATGATGATTATGTACATATGCACAAACTTATCTGTCACGTAGTGTCGTAATATATATTTTATATATTTTACTATAAATCCACATCCCCATATAGGCCCCAAGTTTGTTTGTCCAATGTGTAGGCTAAAATTTGTCAAATTATGAATTGTTTGCCACAATTTGTCACACTTGGGCCCAATTGCTATAAATCAATGTATTCATGCACATCTCATTAAGCCGCCTAATTACACTGGCTGACACTGGACATCGCAAAAAGCTACTTATGTTGAGTAGGACTTTTGGCCGCACACCAAAAAATAAAATAAAGGCCATAAACCCTGATGCATTTTAGTTGTTCAAATCGTATATACAAGGTATACAAAATTTATTTGATTACATTATTCATTGTATTAATATTTTATATATATATATATTGAATTTCATCATATTATTAATCTTATAATATAATAAATTTAAATAACTTAATACGATTAGCTTGCAAATATTTGTTAAAATTTATCTTATATAAATCAAATAAATTTGACATATAACATCAAATAACTATAAAATAGTGCTTGATTTAAATGTAAATTTTGATATTTTAATTCAAAAACTGCAATCTCTTGACCAAAACTCCAACTACTGATTAAAATGTCTTTACAATCGCATTGCCAAATGTCATTTTCCATAAATACATAATAAATATTTCAACAAGCTTTATTTAATAAAACTTGTCGACCAAAACGTTAAATACAAATCTCATACGTTAAGTATTTTACAGCGCTCCAACTAATGAGGCACTCGACCTGCGAGGTCGTGCCTCATTAGATAAAACGTTGCCGCGCTGTAAAATAAGATTTACCGGATTTGAATGTAAATAAGTATTTTCTACGATTATTGCATTATCGATGTGAAAACACTCTAAATTGTAATTTTGCCTATTGATAAATTAACGAAAACTTCTTATTGGTTTCCAGCTATGGATAAAATTAACAAGATCTTATATTCATCACGACTTCGACCAATTAAAATTAGAAGTATTGAAAATTTTCTGTTTCCATAAAGGCCGTAACTACAGTAACATAAACAATTATGACAAAATCGGCCTACAAAATAAATTAATTAAAATATTAAAAATAACAAACTAAGAAGTTGCTTATTTATTATATGGATGATCTTAGATAAAGCATACTATTATACTTGCAAGTAAGTTTTTTATAGACTCAATTAATTACTGCACTCGCGTACTACTCGTGCGCAAACTACAATTTTGTCGATAAAAATCTTTTTCACTAGCTCATATGACAATATACTATTAATGTTGTATATTGAAAGTAATAAATTGAATTATAAAATGTATACAGGGCGATTTACACTATTGTTAAAGTTGCAAATTCAGTTAAATTAACAAAGTTGTAGTATTGTCGATACAGATTTCAAAAGTAAAAATAGAAAAAAAAATAACAGGTTAATGAAATATTTATATAAATATATTTTTAATAGAACACCCTATATATGACATTTTAAAAGTAAAAGGAATTCTGAATAAAAAAAAGTTAATACATTACCACTCTAAACAAGTAATATGGACTCTAATTCTATGTCGATTTCTAATGAAAATTCATGTAATTATTAGAAATTATAGATGAAATAAAATTATTATTATTGAACAGAAAGGTACAGGCGTACAATTATCTAATAATATTTATCATATCCTTAATTATTTTTTTTTCATTGCTATATTTATTAAAATTAATTATTATAATAATGTTTTATAAATTGTTAACAATAACCAGTAATTCATATATTTTAAATACTAATAAGCAAAAACTGATTTAATATTTTATTCACAATTATTATCTATTTCTATTTATATCCATATTTTTTTAATTTAGTTGTTTATTTTTCATTTGACTTGTTAGATAAACTATTTATAAAATCCAATGGATATTAATTTTATTTCATGATTTGATTGATATTTTCATTTCAAAATATAACAGCTTTTATTAAATCATTTCATTTTGTATCAAGTTTATATAGCAATTTGTAACACTGTTATTTGTAAATTTATTTTTAAGGTAAAAGAGAATAATTTAGAGACTACGCGAGATTTTTCATGACCTTTCAAAATATATTATTAAAGTGAAAACTTTGATATTGAGGTGTGAATCAAAATTGCTAAATATGTAACAATTTGAGGGGTGTTATTAATACTGATAGTGAACAAATAGAAATGATCCGTAGAGCGTTGTGTAATTTTAGGCAATATAGCAGTGCATAAATAAGATGGATAAAAAATATGATACTGACGTAGACATTTAATTTTTAGTAGCAACAGCACAGGAGACTGAAAATAATGAAAGACTAATTCATTTTTTAGTTTATTGCCGCTTGGCCACAAACTTGAGAAAAAAACACAGAATATTATCGATAATTTTTTATAAATGTCACGAATTTTAATATCAAGCGATAAAAATAAAAGTAGCAACACGAGTTCCGTTTTCCTAAGATTGGTATTAAAATGAGTTTCATTTATAAATATTTATCGATAAACAAACCACAAGATTTTATTTTTCATGAGAATACAATTTTTCCATTTCAATTATTTATTACTAAATTCATATTATCAAATAAGATAGATATTATATGAATTTGCTATGACAGACGTTTTTTATTGGTAATTATTCGTTGCTAAGATAATTTTCCCTTGCAAATACAATTATTTTCACTTATCAATGCATAGATAGGGCATTTTACATGTGATTTTATTCAAAAATTGTATTTTTACCGAAAAATTATCTTAGCACTGCATAGTTGCAATATTGATTGCAATAATATGTATATAGGACAATTAGAAATTTTAAAATTAGATTATGATGATATTAAAGCTTATATAAATAAAAATATGTCAATTTAATATTGTAAAGATTTTTCAATAATATAGATATACAGCTTATTACAGCTACGCCAAAATGCAACATTTTTTTTAATAGTTATGCATACATTAATAGGGTCTCCTGTCTATAAATTGACTAAACTGTTTTATAAACGATCAACAAGAAAAGCTATTTAATTATTGTAAAATCGTAAATTACTAAAATACTTTTACTACACGTTATAATAAAATTACTTTAAAATATATACTTAAGTGGACAATTTTATTTACAAAAATTGAAGAGATTGTATGCAAGACAGGTCCAAAGAACGCTAGATGACAATTATTGATGATGACATAACACGGCTGTCCCAAAAATGTCACCTGTAGCACAACAACGTTTTTATTTACATGTTCAGAAATCCATTTAATATATTTTTTGTTGACGAAACCTTCATAGGACCTAATATTATGCTTTCACATTATATATTTATATAAATACTATGCAAATTTATACAAACGATATTTTTTGCGGACGAAGAATTCATAAATTATATTGTCATAACAAGCTTTACAATATTTTGCAGCAAAAGATACAAATTATAATGATTTACTCTACTACCCTTAATATTTCTTGTGCTAAAAACGGACAAAAGATGACATCCGCACTTGCACAACCTGTATTCAGGGTGTACTTAATGTGAGTAAGATGAGTCATTGTCAAGTGCATTGTGCACACAATAAGCTAAATAATTCTGGCGTCGTTCGGCTGTATTCCGAACATATTTCAATTGTAATGTCCTCGTGTGTACAACAAACACATTGTCCGGTGTGTATATCTGTATGATATCCGACACTAAGTGTGTGAACTGTATGTAGGATTATCATAGGTATATGTGTATGTGTACAATATCTGCAGGCGAAGAGGTGGCGCGTATGTGTCAGATGCAGTGCTGGACCTCGCCAACGCCATTTACGTTAATTATAGTAATCCAATTGTATTCAAATCCAGACCCTGGGTCACTCGAGGAGCATTAAATAACGGTCTATCCCTTAGTTTATTGCAGCCAGTTGCGGCATGCACTAGTTCACCACCCCCTCATAATGTGTATTATCGCTAATCCTGCATAACAGTTGCCCCGGACACTATTTACCTTTATTGCCGAGAAGTTGTGGTTGAATTTTAGGACAAGAGGTTTATGTAACACCGGGGGAATTTGTGGCGCTTTAAAAATATTACTTTTCACCCAAGCTTTACCTTGTGACAGTTAGAATAATTCAAAAAATGGCTAACGCGAATATATGTTTATTAAAGTATAAGAGTTGAGTGGAAAAACACTCAATTTATATGTTTTATCTTTTGAGTTCAATCCTGGATTATTATGTACAGAATTTATTTTTTGAAAAATTATTTTAAGGGTTTATACTGTCATAGAAAGTAATTTAAGCGGTTAGTAAGCGAGGCATTTCAATTTTGCATCAAGTATCAAAATGTTGCAATATTTTTTCAAAATAGTCCCGACTACCGCAAGGATAGTTACCGAGTTACATGTAACCTAGGCATTCTTAAATAAGCTGTGACGCCATTAGTAAGGTTGCCATAATATAAGCTGTAACTGCAAATAAATGAAAGAAATATTTTTTTGCCATAAAACTATCGACCAAATTTTCCGTTTCAGCACGCTACAACACAAAAATGAACACAAGTCCTCTTTTATTAAAAGTACTAGTTTTAATAAAGAAGGTTTTCTAAGATTTCGAATAAGTAAGATGACCCACTTTGTAACTAGTCATTTCAGATCTTTACAGGCTGACTTAAGCTATAAAGAAAGCAGTTTTATTTTGTTATTTGTGAAGCTAAATAAATAAAA
>JARJEC010039232.1:0-15244 GCA_030264575.1 Tachinus sp. AB-2021 | reverse complement strand
GTTTTTAAAAACCTAAAATGGGAAAACAAAGGTATCAGCATCGACGGCAAGCACCTACACTATCTCCGCTTTGCAGACGATATAATCCTTATTAGTAACGATATCTATGAACTACAAAATATGTTAAAAGAGCTTAACATAGAGTCAAAAAAAGTAGGCCTAAAGATGAACTTAGGGAAAACCAAGATTATGAGCACACGCGATACAGTAGCCAATATTGAGGAACCAATTATAGAAGGAGTGGAGGAATATATATATATATATATATATATATATATATATATATATATATATATATATATCTTGGCCTTAAGATAAAACTGGGCAAGGACAACCAAACGGCTGAAATTGGAAGACGAGTACAACACAGCTGGACTGCATTCGGAAAGTTAGGTTATATACTAAAGAACAAAGACATACCACACAGCCTTAAAATAGCGGTATATAACAAATGCATCCTTCCAGTGACAACATACGGAGTAGAAACAATGTGCCTCACAGTCCAAAGTGCAAACAAGCTTCGAACAACTCAACGAGCGTGCCATGCTTGGCATAAGCTTAAGAGACAAAATTCGCAACGAAGAAATCCGAAGAAGAACGGGAATAATAGACGTTATTAAACGAATAGCGGAACTTAAGTGGAGCTGGGCAGTGCACGTGGCCAGAGATGGTACAAGTAAGTGGACAAAAAAAAATAGTCAAGTGGAGAGCAAAGGGAACCAAACGCAGTATCGGGAGACCACAGAAGAGGTAGCTAGATGATATCAAGGAGGTGGCAGGAAGAAACTGGTATCAGATAGCCCAGAGCAGAAGTGAGTGAAAAATTATGAAGGATGCCTACGTCCAGAAGTGGACAAATGAAGGCTAAGAAGAGGAAGAATCTCAGAATTGTCGGCATTTGGGCTTTTCTTCACAAAAACTATAGAATTCTAGACAATACTACAAAAAAATTTTTGGCTAGGTCGATGATTACGAAAGTTCCTCCATTCCTTCTTCTCCGAAGAATGGTATGTGAGAAATTAAAAATTGTAATATACCGTTTCATACCACTTTAGATTTATTGGACGAACTTATTTAATTGACCAACACACTTATTTAATAATAATATTGTTTTTGATATTACTGAAATTTGGTATTACAAACATTTTGATTCTAAACAAGTTTTCTTAGTAAACATTTTTTGTATATCGAACAGTCTTGATGATTCTTACATGGTGGCCAGTAATACACAGTACAATACCAAACACTGGTATTTAAAACTTACTTTCTACTATTATAATAATAATAATATATAACTTTAGCAAGCTTATATATTTTTAAATGTTTAAAGTCAAATGGTGCCTTGTATAAATCACACGATAGTTTACATCGACAATACTAGAAACAAATAAAATACGTAATTCTTAGGTATACAATATTTGATGTTTGAATATGGTGGAATTTAACAATATTCATTCTAAAAAATATAAAATTAAAACTCCATAAATATTTTAAGAAAAGTATTTTATTCAACTTATCTTATTTCCAAACCATATACCGGTGGTTCACGAGATTTCCGTACATAGGCCTTTCGTCTCCATTCGG
Source organism: Tachinus sp. AB-2021 (assembly GCA_030264575.1). NCBI lineage: Eukaryota > Metazoa > Arthropoda > Insecta > Coleoptera > Staphylinidae > Tachinus > Tachinus sp. AB-2021. The sequence continues at coordinate 13,660 of JARJEC010039232.1, read as the reverse complement.
CCTAGAGAGCGACGAAGCCCAGCTGCCAGGCGCCAATTCTTTTATATTCATGCAGACTGCTACTTAGAAACAATAACTTGCTCAGACATAATATTTAACTACAACATTTTTTTTTTGTTTTGCCGCCGGCCTCTTTCTTGCTCACATTTTTGCAAAATAGCCATTATTTTTTGGACCATTAAAGTCAGCTGGTTTTCTTTTCTTGTTTTTTTTTCCGGTTTGCTTTTTGGTCTTTTTCTTTGTAGATAAAAATAAAATAAAATAAAACTATCATAAAAATGATATTTAACAGTAAACAATAATAAATAATTAAGAGTGCACCTTAAGGAAAAAATTAAGATTATCTATTCAAGGCGCCAGATAAGAGATTTATTTTCTGTAAAATATTCCGATAGCCAGATACCATCTGTGTCGACAATAGCAGCAATATTTGCAAATTTTAAGGAGAAAGGTTGCATTGGAGATTGTTAATGCCACAAAACATACACAATAAGTGGAGATGTTGAAATGTAGAAAATAATGGTTTGTTTAATGATCGAAGAAGATTTAAATTTGTCCATTAGTAAAATTGCAGTAGATACTAAATATTAGTTTGGGCAAAGTTCACAAGATTCTAAAAAACATAAATATCATTTTTATAAATACTAAACCCATCCATGAAGACCACTATCGTAGAATGGAATTTTGTGAAAAAATAATAGAAATTGCAAATGCAGATAACAATTTTATTGAAAACATCGTGTTTACTGACGAATCCACGTTTGCGTTGCATGGCAAAAATAATCCGTCTATTCTTCGTTATTAGTCTATTAAAAATGAATATCGGTAATTAAATTTAAGGACGTATCCTGAAAAAGTCTAGAATAGTAATGGACTATTTACATAACAAGTTCCCCAAAGAATTATATCGAATAGCGGTACAATTCGCTGGCTTGGCCCCTAACGATTTTTTCTTATGTGGATACGTTAAATCCAAATTATATGGATATTAAAATACAAGGGCCATTAATCTGGACGTGTTAAAAGTAAACATTGAGGGTCAATTTCGTGCAATTACTATTTGTATACTGAAAAACGTTCGTTTAGAATTTTATGACCGCTTGAGTTATTGTTTGGCGCAAAATGGAGGTACTTTTGAGAACCTGTTGTAATATAAAGAATATTTTATTTTTTTTTAAATAATAAAGATTTTTAATTTTAGTTTAGAGAATTATTTTATTTAGAAACATTTTATTTGGTGGAGTTGCCTATTGTGTTAAAGATTTTTTTTTAATATAAAGTATTTTTTAAATAAAAAAAAATAGATTTTTAATTTTAGTTTAGAGATTCATTCTATTTTAAATAACTTGAACAATAATCCCATCAAATTATTACATTTTTGCAACATTTAAATACGTCGCGATACGCGTCTGGAATGTATCCGCCGGTCTCCTCCCTCGGCCGAGTAGAGCCAAACGCTTGTCTTATGTACAGAAATCCCGTGAACGACCGGTATATAGTTTTAATTTTATAATTTTCAGAATGAAAATTCTTATTTACACTAAAAGGAATCTCAAAAACTATTTGTGCGCAACTTTTATAATATTGTGAATCTACAATTTCGAACGTTCAAAAAACAAGTGAAATTATATCTTATAAATAAAGCAATGGTATTTTATAACTTTGAGGAGTTTTTAAATTACAGTTGGAATTAATTAACTAGTAATATTCTTGTCTTTTTTGTAATAACTTGTTTTTAAACTGTATTTTATCTAAAGTTGTCATGATATTAGTGGTCCGGTGGAAGATCAATTAACATTAAAGTTTGTCCATTCCTTTTCCTATTTATATTGTATATTGTATAATGATTATTATTATTTTTCTATATTTCTTTTGCTTCAGCAATATTTATACAGGCACTCTCTCTTATTCTTTCCACTTTTAATTTGTCTTTTTTTGCACGCATTTACCTACAGCATCCAACCACCTCTTTAAAATTAAAATAATGAATATAAAATAAAATTAAATAAAAGTAAACATAATAAACAAACTTAATAAAGAATAAATATAAATGAAAGAAGAAAATTACAAAGCAGAATTACTCACATAAAGACTTTTATTTAAAATTATTGAAAGATTGTTGTTGGAAGGGAGGGAAAAACAGTATGTTAAAATATGTCTTAATAAAAATAAAAATGTCTTTTGGCTGGATACTTTTGAAAAAAAATAAACATTCTGTTTTATACACACCATAAATACTAAGAGAATATAGATAATGATACCCGCTTTACACATTAATATCTTAAATCTTAGCCCATTTGTATAATTGAAGAAAGCATGAAGACAATGCGAAAACGAAGCATGCCGGTTCAAAGGTTAATTGTCGTAAATAATCGAATAGTGCCAATCACGACAATCCGATGCCCGCAGTTGGCGAACGCAAAAATTATATGTGTATATATGGGCTTTCCCAATATACTTTCTATTGTGTTTAATCACGCATTAGTGCGTTGGAATGAGAGTTCTGTCAAATTATTACGCACAATCTGCAATCTTTTGTCCACACCTTGATTTTAATGATTCGAAAATGATAAATTATCGGGCGCGTGTTGCAAAACGATACTTTAATACTCGTATTAATTTAGTGAGTTTATTTATTTTGATTATATAATGTTAGGAAACCAGTAAAGTGAATAAAAAATGCTTCCGGACTACATTTATTAAATATTGAACAATATTATTAAGTAATTGCAAAAATCATCTACAATTAGACAGCGTGTACTACAAACTATGTGACAAACTTTGGCAGATGATAGCTGCGTTAATTAGAAACTTTTTTTTAAATGAACATTGATCACATTTGCTTTTGTGTAGAAGTTACAGTACAACCTTTTAACGGGGCCTATGGAAGGTCTGTTCGCGCAACGATAGAAAAGGACGTATAACACGAGAGAAGTCTAGAGTATGCTCAGAGACAAAATCAGCGCTAGTTTTGTCTCGGCATACTCTGGACTCTCGTGGCATGCATTTCTATCAATCGTTGCGCTAAAACTCCTTCTATAGGCCACGCTAAGTTGGTTGTATTACACAAGCGTTTAAAAAGATTCATTTCCATATTTCAATAAAACATTAGTGAATAAAATGCCGGTTGCTACAACAAATATAAAAAATAAACAAAATTGTTCAATGATAAATAAAGCTTAATAAAATAAATAAAAAGTTGACGAATAAATGAAAAATAAAATTATTAAATAATTAAAAAATAAAACAAAATTAAAAAATGACAAATATTTTTCCATATTTTGTTTATTTAACTATTATTTTTTTTATTAAAAAGAATATAAAAACTAATAATGAAACAAATATCTCTTACTGTTAATTACTAGGGTAGTTCCAAAAATACCTAACCTAACAAAAATACACAACAAAATTTTGAAAAAATAATTAATTTTTTTCGAAACACTGTAACAAATTGTCGGGATATTGGGTTGTGGGTAGTTAAATTGAAATTAATTGGTAGTTACTTCCCTTTATATTCCTTATACTGGGTCACCCAAGCCATATGTAAGGTTGTTTTATTTTGTTATTTATGAAGCTAGACAAAGGAAATTATACGAGTGTATATACATGAAAAATGCAAGTTATTGTTTACGATAAACTATCAAAGGCCTTCATCTAGTCCATGAAGTGTGCGATACAAAATTTGCCATTTTCAATTGTTTTGTTGAAATTGCGGTAGGTACATTTTGATTGTATATTTGTTATTATTTTTACAGTGGTGTTCGACCGAATCTCGATTTTTAGCCGAAACCGAAACCGTAACCGAATATTTGGCTCCTCTTCTAGTATTGACCAAAACCGTAAACGAAACCAAAACTTTTGTAATTAAGTTAATATTTAATTAAATAGACATTGGCAAAAACACTAGAGGGCATAGTAGTGTTTTTCCTAGTTTTGTAACAACTATTTAACCGAATTAAATAATTATAAAAGATTTTTTATAAGGAATATTCATTCATTCCTTTTAAAAACTAATGTAGGTACAACTTTATTTAAAAAGTAACCGGTAAAACTAAAACTTCTATTAACATTAATCTTTAATTGTCTATTAAAACACGATCAAGCAAATAAGACAAAAATTTACAAAAGTTGCCTTTTACAAGAAACAAAATAGTTTGGAAACAAAATGGCATGTTTTAAATGAATTTTAAATGCAAAAAAATGTCGCCAAAAACTAAAATCAGATAATAGCAGAATAAGATTGAATAAATCCTTTTTAAAATAATATTTTTTAAAACAATAAAAACCATATTTTTGATTGATTGTCAAGTTTTAAAAGTAATGGACTCTAATAGTCTTTTCAAGAAATATTTTTTAAGTCAACAATAGTTTCGACCAAGCCAAAGTTTTGGCCTATTTTTGGCTGAAACCGAAACTGTGGTAGAAACAAGCAAAAAGGCCGAAACTGGCCCTAACCATATCTGGAACAGAAATTTTTGGTCGGTCACTAATTTTTAGCTAATAACAACTTCACATAGCTTAAATACATTTATTTTTTAATGGCAACAATTTTATTGCAAATTTAACATTTTTTGTTTAAATGCAATTGCAAAGTTTAGTTTAAAACTTAAAAATGGTTTATGTTTTTAAATGTGAATACATTACTCGTATTACAAATAACTTCTTTTTGTTATCTATTCCAATAATTCTATGTTTGTTGTGCACTCGATTAGAATCATTATGATCAAATATGAATTTAAATGTACCATATAAATGTATAAAACATAAAAAAACAAAATGACCTAGGTACCAGCATGTCGAAATAATATTCGGCAATTTAGAATATAATTATTTCCAGCAATTTTATAATGAAAGTGAAATGCGTTTGTTTGTAGCGTTTTTTTTTCTACGCAATTTAAAAAGAATATGACGAAATAACAAAATTATCCACGATATAATTAACTGCGCGATTCAATGGTTACGAAAATCATTTTGCAATTTATATTGTAATTATTGTACATTGCATAGTAGCGACAATGATTTACAAATAATTATTTGTTTCATAAAAAAAAAATATATAATAAACCCGTGTGATAATCTAATTTATTTGAGCAAAATAATTGGTGGAATATTCTATCAATTCAATAAAATCAGCGTTTTACAAAGCTATTTCATAATATTCATTTAATATGTTTAAATGTACTATTTTGTTAAATTATTTTATATAATAAAAAAAAAACATTTAAAATTACATGTCATTACATTTTACACTATACAAGAAAAATAATAATTCAATAAAACCATGAATTCAATGTGGCGTGACTAATTTTCTCGATACGTGCAAAAATTTTCGGCCACGGATATTATTTCTGACGTGAATCGGCATTAAGTGATACAAACAACTGTGTGGGTCAATATACTAATCTACAGTGACTGTTGCAAATTGAGTTATTTGTAAGGTTTTACGAACAAATTCGACAAATTATGGGAATGTAATATCATTGTTTTATTTTTGCTTCCTGTTTATAATTAGAATATTTATTTTTAATTTGTGATATCTTCCACGTTAGAAACGTCATTATATATTATTTGAATTCAATTCAAAATAATTTTGTTTGTGTTTATTCTGTTTTCTACTGCACTTATTATTATTATTATTAAGTTTATATAAAAAAAAATAGATCATTTAGATTAGAAGTTATAATTATGTTTATAATATGTACCAACATAACAAAAATAATGTTTTTGTTAATTATTATAATTGTTGTTTTTTTAAATTCTTTTTGTTAAAATATTTATTTAATTTATATTGTTTTTTTTAAATACATTTTTCTATAATCTTTTATTTATTTTGTTTATTTTCTACTAGTTTTTTTTTCTATTTTCGTTTAATTTTTTAATTTTGTTTTTGTATATTTGTATATTTTGTATTATTTCATTATTTATTTTCTACTACGTATTTTTTAATTAATTTGTTTTTGTAGTTTTAACTATTTTTTATGATTTTTGATTGTTAATTTTTTTTAAAGTATTTTATTTTTATTTATTTGTTTCATCTTATGTGAACCAATATTCCCGTTTTATTGAATTTTTGAAATCTTTTTGGAGGGGATTAGTCCTTATTCTTTTATAGGTTGTTTCTTGCAAGTTTCTTTTTTTCGGTTCTTCTGCGTACATTCTTTATTTTTCTGTTTTGGGATGCTTCAATACACCTATTCAATAAATAGTATTAAGTTCTGCAGCACGTTGTCCATCCATCTCGTTCTTGGTCTGCCTCTTTCTCGATGGTTTTTTGGATTCAATTCCATTTTTTTACTGTTCATTTTTGTTTTTTCTTACTGGTTGCCCTAACCAGTTTATTCTTTGAGTTTTTTTACTTCTTACAACAAAATGCAAGAGCATATATAGTGATCTGCTCTAGAATTTTGCTGTTTAATAGTGGCATTCTCTCCCCCTCTGTTACTTTTTTATTCCCTTGATTGTACACAATCCTTCTTTTGAAGATTCTCAGGTCCTCTTTAATTTTTTTTATGCTTCTTGTTTCTACTTTAAATGCATTTTGTGTTTATTGCGTAATTTGCGTATCAGTTGCTTGCTGCATGTTTTTTAACTTTTATTCTCCATTGTAGTTTGTTGTGCTTATGTGTGTTCCTAAGTTACAGAAGCTGCTTACTTGTTCGGTATTACCGATTGTATATAGTAGCGCTTGCTAGTTTTATCTTTAATTGTGTTATTTGTGTATTTTGTTTCATTTTGATTTATATGAGTCCTGCTTTTATTGATGCTTGGTTTATTTTTCTATTTGCCTTTTCTAAACCCGGTTTTGTTCTACCTATGTTTACAATCTTGTCAGCATATGCTAATATTTGATTGGTCTTGTGTTCTTGAATGTTTGTTATTCTGCTTTCTAGATGGTTTTTCAATAAGCGGGGTCGAGGTTGAAATGGAATAAAATGAGCTGCGTGTGCGTACTAACGATTTTTTTTAATTTGAGGTCCACGTATGTCATTATGTATGTGTTATGGATGTGACGAAGCTCATTGAAAATTGGACCAATTTTTAATGACTTTGCCGCATTGATTCAGCTGAATTTAAGCGATGTCCCGGGTTATATTGACTTTGAGAGCATTGGTCGATCGCGGCTTTTTGGCACGGACTTGCGACTTCAGAAAACCGAATAAGAAAAATCTAAATTGCATCTTGGTGGCAAATTCACGTCACCTCCGCGACAGATAACCATACCCTCCATTGTTGCGTTGGCTGTGTAGCCGGCTGCTTGAACTTTATTTCGCTTACGTCCATATCGTTCAATTTGAGTAAAAAGAAATGCACACATGAGGCGAAAGACAGCCGCAATTCGCTCTTTTAATATTTTATAAAAGTACCTGGGGGATACATTAATTAATGATTTTACGAGTTTCATTGTGTAGTATAAAGATTTGCAGCAATATGTTCTGCCAAAAATGATAAATAGACTTAGTTTCCAAAATTCAATCATATAAGTATTGTGCAGTACTTGTACTGTCTGATCTTTTTAGTCTCTAATCACTTTTAATAGGAGCTACACTTACCTCAACAAAAGGTTACACGTGCATTTGGACACTTGCTCACTATTGTCATATATCATACATAATGGCATGTAACTTGCAAATAAAAAAGAATTTTGTTAGTATTTTACGTATAGCTTGAATTATTTCATTTCAACATCTTTATTGAAAAACTCTAAGTATAGTATCTTTAAACAACATAATTGATAGTGCACCACTTTGTCTTATTCTGATGTTTATATCCAATTGCTTTACTGCTCTTTTTCCTATTTTAACTACTGCATTTGATCTTTTTATTGCAGTTTTTGTTAAGTTTATTAGTTTTGTGGTATGTTTCATTTTTTATTTTTTTTAGAACTGTTTTCTGTCTTCCCATTCCTTTTTCTCACTTTCTTTTTCTGATTGATATTAAACGTTGCTATAAATCTACGGACATGATGAGGACTTCTATTCTTGATTTGCGTTTGTCTTTCTCTAAATCCATTATGGCAGTTGCCTATTTCTGGTTTGTGTAGTTTTTTTTCTTTTTGTATACAAGTGCTGACTTTGTAGGCTGTAACGTGATCTCCCTGTAATTGTTGGTGTTTTCTTTGTTGGCATTTTTCGGTTTTATTATTTTCATCTTTTAGCCATCTGGCATTTCTTATCTAATTTGAATTATAACTTTGTATAGGTACTGGTGTCTCTCCATGTTTTAGTATTTCTCCAATTATGACATCTATCTCCGAGGCTTTTCTGTTTTCTAATTTCTTTACTATTTTCTCAAATTCCTTATATATGTTGGTTTGTGGTTATATTTGTGTTGCTTGGTTTGTTTATTTTTTTCTATTAACTTCTGATTATCTTTATTTAATAGTTTTTTTCATATTTGGTTTCTATTTCTTTGCCGTTTTCTGTTATTCCTGAAGCATTTTCTTAGTTCTCTAATTGTTTATTTTCTACTTAATGTTTAATATTATTTTCTGCTTGTTTATTTTTTGTTTTCGTTGATTTTTTTAAAAACTTTTTTTTAGTATTTAATTCTTTATTGTGTTTGGTGTTACATTATTTTATTTTTATTTTATTCTTCGATTTTGATGTTGTTTACTTAATTGTCTATTTTTTGTTTAGTATTCATTTATTTTCCCGTTATTTTTCCATTTATTTTTCATGATTTTATTTTTATTTTTACTTATTTATTATTTATTATTATTAATTTTTTGTTTATTTTATATAATTTGCCATTTTTGTTTAATTTTTGTGTGTTTATTTTATTCGTCTTTGCTTTTTTATTGTTTCACTTATTTGTCTAATCTTGATTTAATATATGTTTATTTTCCGGTTATTTTTCAGTTTATTTTTTATGATTTTATTTTTGTGTCTAGTCATCGGTTGTTGATTTTTATTTAATTTGCCATTTTTGTTTAATTTTTTAGTGTGTTTGTTACATTTTTTTTTTAAATTTCTATTTAATTTTGCTTCCATTTTTTTTTGTTAATATATTTCATTATTTTTGTTTGATATTTTATTTACTTCCCGTTTTTTTCTTTTTTTTCATGAATCTATTTATATCTTTATCTATTTATCATTTATTTTGATTGATATTTAGTTTCCTTTATTTTTATTTACTTTGATATTGATTATTTGTTTATTGTTTTGTTTTTACAATTTGTTAATTTTTATGTTTGTTAATGTTTAGTATATTTTTTATGATTTTATTTTTTATTCTAGTCATCGTTTGTTTATTTTTATTTAATTTGCCATTTTTGTTTAATAATAATAATTAATTTTGTTTTTACATTTATTTTTAAATTTTTATTTAATTTTTCTTCAATTTTTTTATTGTTTAATATACTTGTCTATTTTTGTTTAATATTTTATTTAATTTCCGTTTTTTTTTTAAATTTTCATGATTCTATTTATAATTTTACCTATTTATGATTTATTTTTATTGATATTTTTAAAATTTTTATTTAATTTAATTTATTTTGTTCATTTTTATTTAATTCGATTTTGATTAATTGTTTATTGTTTTGTTTGTATAATTTGTTCATTTTTATGCTTGTTTTATGTTATATTAATCTTTTATTTATATCATTATTCTTTATTAGTTTTTCATTTATTTGGCCCAATTCATATTTTTTTATTATTGTTCTATTCTCCTTTAATTTTTTGTTTATTTATTTATTATTGTTGTTAATTTGTTTAAATGAATTGTTTGTGATTGAAGAATTTACTCAAGTTTTTTAATTAAAATATATACAATTTTGATCGAGTTTTAATATTAATATTAATTTTTTTAATAGCGATTCATTGAAAGATTATACTATGTTACGTTTTAAAATATGACAGGCTCTATGATGCTAGATTTCGGTTTAGACTATAAATTTAATGATTTCTTTAAGTAAATAAACCAAGTTAATTAATGAACTTAAGATCCAAATAATGTGATGTGTATATTTATATCGTTGACATTTCCATTAATTAATATTTAGATTACGAGTTGATTTTTGAAATGGCTGTTAAATATCAAAAAATGTTTATCCAATTATAATGTATATATTTGAATAAATATTGATTTATGCAAATGACTTTTAGTATAAAAGAATGCAGACATAAATATTTGGTAAGGGATCGCAAAGAATTCATTCAGCCAGACCATCTGCATGATTGTAAATGTTTGCATTTTTAGTCCTGGAATCGCAATAAAATGCTTTTATGTACTGTTAAGTTAGCTAAATACAATTTTATTGCTACATTCTTTTGGCTTATTCAACATTTAAAAATAGCTTTCGGTTGTAAGCATACGTGTTGTATGCTTTACGAACACTTTTCATGCATTTAATAGAAAATAATTGCGGAAACCTTTAACTTTAATTAATGTACCAAAACGAATTATGAAAAATATTAAATTAAAAAATAAATATAATATCAGGTATTATAGAATTATTGTTTTGTAGTTTTTCAATTGAATAATTTAAAAGCAATGTCAAATTGACATTTATTAAATATTTTTATAGGTTGATTTATAAAAAATGCCTGTATTTATGTTTTAAGTAGATTGCAACAATTGAACCAATTAAGTGCTTAACATTTATAATTCGACTCTTTCTTGTTGAATTGATGAATTCTTAATACTATTAAATGTAATTTTTTCTATTTTTAATTTTGCTTTTTATTTGGCAATTTTTATTTGCGATTCTAGGCAGATTTTTAATTTTCAATTTTAAAAATGCAAAATATATATTTTTCGGAAATATACTTAAATGGAAATTATTTTCGAAGTAATATGGATAAACAAAAAAACAATGAAGTCTATGACTGACGTAAAATAATTTTCAAATGTGTCAAATGATGTTCATCATATAAGAGGTTTCAAATTATGAACTTGCATGCAACGGCCTTAATATTTTTGGTAATAAATGTAATTTTTTGCGACCAAGCTGCCATTGACATTCGCAATGATGAGGCAAGTATCAGTGATGACAAAATGGGCGGCGGCGCGGGAGGCGCAGGAGGTGCAGGTGGCGGTTCCAATGGAGGCGGTGGATCGGGAGGTGGTGGAGGAGGAAGTAGTGCTGCCGATAACTGTTCTAATCTTGGGGGAGGAGGAGGAAAAGATTCTTTAGAAGTTGGTAAGGCAAAAGCGACAAATATTGCTCAAAAGGCTGCACAGGAAGCGAAAGCTGCCCAAGAAGCGCAAGCTGCTGCAGGACAGCAGGCAGCTCACCAAGTAAAGGAACAATTGGCAGAAAAGGCATTAGAAGCTGCCGAAGCCGCCGAGGCTGCATTATCTGGTAAACAAGCTATTGTTGAACAATTACAAGAAGAAGTGCGAGAAGCTGAAGCTGTCGAACGGGAAGAATCTAACACCATACAACAAGAAGCTGGTATAGCAGGAGCTGCTTTACAAGCTGCACAAGAAGCTCAGGCTGAGGTGAAATTATTAAGTAACGCTTTACAAGTAGCTCAAGCTCTAGCTGCGAATGCAGAGCAATCCGCACAAGGAGCACAACAACAAAATCAAGCCAAAGAACAGTTAGTAGAAGCTGCAAAGAATCGCGAAGCCCAACTTCAAAAACAATTAGAAGCAGCGAGAATAGATTTAGCAAATACAAAGAAAGCAGCCGCGAAAGCTGCATGTGCGGCTCACGAGGCCAAAGAGAGTGCAATGCGAAACCGACGAAAAATTAAACGTAGTACTAACAATAAAAATAAAAACTAGTAATCAAACCACATATTATTTTTGTAAAGACTATACATTTTAGTTATACATTTTTTATATATTAGAATAAAGTTTATAACGATGAATCTCGCCTTCTAATTGGCTGCGCTTTATTTTTTTCGATACGCCAATTGAGTATAATTGAACGCGTGATGGGAATTTTTACAGACGAAAACATTTACACTGTCTTTTACAGATGGGTAAATATAGGGTCAACTGCCCCCTTCAAATTAAATTGCTATTGTGCAGATGTGAAATTGCAGCGTGCAGATGTAGCGATCGATCGAGTCCATTGAGCCAACCAATAAAAATTACATCAGATATTTAAAGTTATCTCTTTCCTTAATTGTACGGATATATTGAACCTGTAAGTAAGCAGAGAAAAACTACACTTACATACAGTCTGTTCAGATGACACAATGACATATAATCAATAATTACTCATTTTTAAAGAGAACATCCTTCAAAGTGCTTTCAATCTGGAGGACGAAACCAATTAAAAAATTAATAATTTAATTACTTATTTGTGCAATTATTAATATTTAATTTATTCATTAATTTGTCATACAATTAAACTATATTTGGCGAAATGCATAAATTAATATCTAACTGTCTGTAAACTAAATTTCAGTTTAAATAACACATGTTTAAATATACATCAGCTGGTAAAATTTTTAGAAAATAATTGCTTTTGCTTTTAACACGGAAATGTATTGCTATTCTAACATTTTATTAAATATATTATTATATTTGCATTAATTATTTATATTAATAACTGACACACATCAAAATTAATAAAAAATATCTAATAAAATATTTATAAACTTAAAATTTATTAACAAAAATGTGTTTTCACTTGTTAAGCGTTTAAGATATAATAAATAATGAATAATTAAAATTGATCGTCTTAATTTGCGTAGTAGAAATGGCTTTAATAAAAATAATTTGAAAGTCAGGAAAGTCCATATTAAACATAAATAACTGATGAAAAATTACCGAATTTTTCCAAACAATACAAAAAATCTGATTTTTTCTATAACTTTCTAAGTAGCCATGCCTCACCATATTTGCCCTCATATTTTAAGAATTCGTAAAATTTTTAACAAGATGCGAAATGTACTCAACAAATTTTGCATTTTGATAAAGATTTTTAGAATTTTGCAAATTGTTGAAATATCGGGGAATTATTGCAGGTTTTTTTTATTAAAGAAAACATCAGGTTTTTTTTATTTTGCTTGTAAAAATTTTAGTTTTAAGATTTTTTTCTGGTAATTTTACAATTTTTGCAGAAAACATTTTTTTAAATTTTTTATTTTATGCGTTAAAGAATATATCAGGATTTCTTTTATTTTGTTCTGAAAAATTTTAGTTTTAAAATTTTTTCTGGGAATTTTAAGCTTTTTGTAAAATACATTTAAAAAAATATTTTTTCCAATCCAATCGGTTATTATTTTGGAGATATCGAAGTGCAAACTTTTGAAAAATATACATGCATTAATTTCAAGTTAAAAAAAGTAATAGTAGGCCATATAAATACTTTATTTAATCTTTGTAGCGGTTAGACAGAAAGAAAACTTGTTAATTTTATTTGTTTAACAGCATAAAAAAAACTTGCAATTTGAATTATTAGCAAATATATTTTTAGTATAAAAAAATCTATAAGTTATCAAGCGTACATATTCTATGTACGTTTCATCATTATTCTATATGTTTTCATTTCATTCCTAATATTTTAAACAAGAAACTATATATTAATAGATGCAGAAGAAACTTTGCATCCTTTTTTAATAGGTGAAGGAGAAACTTTGTATCTTTTTTTAGTCATATTGGGCACACGGAGGAGTGTAAGATTTTGTATAGTTAAAGTTCATATAGAGAAGTAGTGCAGAATGACAAAATTTATGAGTTACGTCAGGTTAAGCTGGGTTAA
>JARJEC010039201.1:0-13407 GCA_030264575.1 Tachinus sp. AB-2021 | reverse complement strand
TTATATATATATATATATATATATATATAATTGGGTATCTTCTAAGTACATTCTAAAAGAGAATACCGTATCTAAATTAGATATGCGAAAATTTTAGTATAAATATAACCGCATGTGCAAAACGTTCCAGCTTTTCTAAGTACAGCTGCGATATCTACACCTTACTAAGCAAAACTGCGGTATCTACATCAGCGCCAGTGCAGATACGGCGTTTGGTATTGGCATGCGATCTATTATTCTGTAAATTCTGTTATCATAAAGCGTAATAAAATATTTCTGATACATAATAAAAAGGTGGGTCCTGATTTGCAGAACATCCGATACACTACATAAAGAACTAAGAACGCAGCGAACATCGTACCGAACTTTGATCCGTTCCTAAGCCGCGAATTATGTCTTTGCTCTAATAGTTTTATAAAAAAAACAATTTATTTCTAACTTAACTTTTATTATAATTAATATATTATTCGAAATAATATTTTATAACTATTAAATGTATGTGGAAAGTATTGTGGTTAACAATAGACTAACTTGGACATACATTTTGTCTTCCAAAGTAAAGTATACAAAAATTTTAGAAACTAAAAATATAATATATGATAAATCAATTTCTAACGAAAATAGTATTCCGAGAAATTTACCATATTATGCTGATAGATAAATCCATATACAGGACGTAATTTGCTATACAATTTTCTATAGAAATCTGGTCCATTTTATTGCATAAATATTTTAAATATTTAAATATGAGATCATTATTGGTTTAAATTATGAATCTCTGAATCTGAATTATATAGTTTTTTAAGAAATGTTCTTTTTATGATAAAAAAATCAAGTGTGTTTTATTCTCTGAATTTTTGCTTAAATAAATGTTGAAACTCCAGCCGAATGAGAACCACTAGGAGTCTCTTTTGATGCGGATTTAAACACCGACAGCAAACTTCGAGTCGCTCCAAAGTCATTTTATGAATGATAATTGACTCGATTTTATTTAAACTGTGTAGCATCTATTTCTAATTTCTGCTAATAATATAACAATAAAATTCTAATATAGAACATGTGACGTTGATAATTCGCATTGCGTTATATCGAAATAAATTATTAGTAATTTTTAGAAAATTTGAAAATCAAAGCTTAATTATAGTATTACTCAATTAAAAAATAAAAAAGAAAATATAAAATAAAATAAAACAAAAATATATATTAAAAAAAATAATAAAAAATCACATTTACATTATGGTTATTGACATATATCTCTTGAACATCAGAAGCATTAGAAATAAACTAGATGAACTAAAATCAATATTAGTAACTCACAAATATGATATAATAGCTATAACATAAACATGGATATATGAAAATGAGACAGACCTCTACAATATAAACAATTATAAAAGCGTGCACAATATAATAAAACATAAAAGAGGTGATGGTATCATTATATACATAAATATAACCTTAATTTTCAAATAAAAAGTAATATCATATTAAACAACATTCAAACAATAAAAATCTTGCATTGATGAATATAAAACTTACTTAACGTTAATTTATACCCCCTAATATTAACCCATTAGAATTATGTGACATGATGGAAATGATGTAATACTAAAAAGAATCTAAATCACACTAGGTGATTTTAACATAAATATTTTAAAAATACAGAAAACTTATATAAAATATCATCACTGAATACACGGGATATACTGTTATAAACAAGATAAACACAGAAAATGCTACAAGAATAAATAAAAATGAAAACAGCATAATTGATCACACATTAACAAACATACCAAGCAAAAACCAAGGAATGCGCACGCAATTGCTTCCATTTATAGATGTAGCAGTAATATCAAGCTGGATAATCAAAGAAAAACAAGAAAACATTGTAAAAGCATACAAAATACAAATAAACTACGAAGAAATAAAAAATAAGTATAAATATAAATTTTGTTATCCGCATTTGACCATCTCAAAAGCGCCATGTATTGGTTTTTATTTTCTCCTAAAGAGAGAAAAGTAATAAATACGTATCTTTTTTGTATTTCGGAATTTGTGAAACAAATTCCAAAATATGCACATTTTAGAGATCTCCAAAATAGTTTATGTGAAATTTTATATTACAGATGCAGCAAGTAGTACTTGTAGTATTGATGTTTTGAAATCAGTACTCTTTTCAAAAACACTCCAGCACTACATCATTTACTTTCTTCAATAGCAAAAAATCCGTCTTTTTGAAACAACAAATTTATTTCTAATATTGATTTTAATTTTTTTTACTATTTGAAACAACTAGAAAATTTAAAAAAATTATAAAATTTTCATTCTTTTCATTTTTATAACGCCAAAAACCCCATTTTATTAAAAATCAATTGTGAAAAGAACAAATACATTATTTCATTTTTGAAAAATGCTTTTCTAATTTTTAACAATAAAAGAACAAAAAGTTGCAATTTTAAAACTGTTCGTCAAGTTTTATATTGGTGGCTTTGTACTTTATTGAAAATGGAATTAATAACTGAAGAAAAAAATTTCTTCAAAAAATAAGATAGATGGGATATAAGTGATATAACTAAAGAATATTTGTTTGTTTGTCGAATTAATGAGCTGGTGGAGATTATGATAGTCATGATACAAGAAATTGAAAAATATAGGGTGCATACTTTCCGTTTTCACGGCCATGTTTGTCCATGTTTTACAAATTTTAGATGTTAAATTTTGAGAGCAAGCGCGGAGAATGACAGAGAGTTCTATTGACTCATTTTCTTGAATTCATGTTACTGATTGATAAACGGAACAAATAGAGAAAAACATAATTATGAAATAATAAGTTTTTCTGCTCCAAAACATATATTCCTTATTAAAATCAATAATGGAATCTTCCGAACCACACACAAAACACTTCTTTATTTTTAACTATTAATTATTTGTCAAAACCGATATTTTTACGAATATTGTACGCAAGAACACGCTAGCTTAAAACGGAATTTGAGATTTATTTTTCGACCGGTCTTCTTTGGCTATACATGGATTTTCACTCAGCAGCTGGTACCACAAAATTCTCTGCATCCCTGTCTCTTGGATGAAGTACTAGTGCGCGCAGCGTTTCTCTGTCACTCTCTTTCGCACTCAATATTTAATATCTAAAACATGGGTAACCATGGATGTTAAAACAAAAAGAAGGCACCCTATATTTTTCAATTCATTTTGTCATGACTGTCGTATTCTCTCTCTGACTCCCCGATTTATATGAATGACAAATCGGAGAAGTTAACAAACAAAAATTACAATCAATTGTTTACAGCATTGGCAAGCGTTTGGAATTTATTAATGGATATATTATCCACTATATAATCTTTGTCATATTCAAATAACAGATTGGGGTATATATTTCTAGTACCGTATCTTAGACTATAAGGGAAACGGGTGGGGATACAGGCAGTAACGAATAGTAATGAGTTGGCCTGGGGACGAGCACATTCCCAAGGTGGCTGTGCATATATAAAAATATGACAATGACGTTGAATTTTCAGAATAAATATATTATAATAAAATTGAAAGTTTCACTTCTACTGTGTGTGTTTCCTGCCTACTCACAATTTGTTTATAAATGAAATTTTCTAATAGAACTAGAACAGAACTAGTTGTATTTTCCAAAGATTGGATCTTTGGAAAATACAACTAGTTCTGCACACTTTTTCTTTTATTTTCATCGTTTGGTAGAATGCGTGACATTTATAAAAAATTATCGATAATATATGAACTACTTGTTATATTGAAAATGGCGACCGTTGAGCATGACTCAACGTTTTTTCAAACAAGAATCGCGTATTCTATTTCGGTTGCATGCTTAATGTAAAGATAACAAAATGAAATGACATGATTCACTTTGTTTTTACGCAGTAGTATGAAGACAAACCAATTGCGACTATCTCGGTGGTTAAATTGACATAGCGTTGGAAATGTAATCCGAAGGTTGTGGGTTTCAGCCTCACCCAAAGTAAATTTTTGAATAATTTATTTTAAGGAGTAATGGCGTGGTAATTATTTAATAATTAGAATACTCTATATTTTCCTTGTTTAAAGTTGAAGTGCTTTAAGCATTATGTACCAATATTACGCTTGTGCCTTAGCTCAGATATTTTAACACCATTTGCATAATTTAATTATCCAAAATCAACTACCGCTAAATGTGACTGTTAGTCTAGAGCCAATAGCACCACAGATCACGTAGAGCGCCACACTGCATCAAAATTACACGGATAATGTGAATCATTCTAGATTCACGCCACAATAGACCAACATTACGTTGAGTTTTACGATGCAAGAAGGATATATCAAAGACTATGTCCAGAAGAAAATTTCAAATATGATTAAAAACACAAAATATTTGCTTTAATAATGGTAGCAATGGACTAGTTGGAATAGTTATTACAGGTATATTACAGGGATCGACGGATTTCAGTGTTCGACGCCGACATATACAACCCTTAGATATCGAACAAGAGACTTTACTGTAAAATCACTACAGTTTTATCCTGTTCCGCTTGGCTTTAGTCTAAAACAGTCTAAAATATGAATGTGCTGTGAAGTATAAGTGTAGTACAATGTTTATAACCTGTTTAGAAAACAGCGTTTTTAAGCAAGCGCTCAAATGTATAAGTTTAATGTATACGTCGGCGTTATAAGTTACACATCGATGATGGTGATTATATTAAAACAATTAAAAATGATTGTAACAAAATTATTTTTAGATACTAGTGTTGTTTGAATGAATTGAAGAAAGCAACTGCGTAACCTTCGTTCGATATTTATACGGTTTTATTATCGTAATATGAACTGATCTCACAGAGGTTAGCAGTTGAAAAAATTACAAGGTGGTCCAGTTTGAAGAATTGTAGATGTCTAAATGACACACAACTTAATATATATATATATATATATACTTTTATAAAATTACCTATACATATCCGTTAGAAATAGACTATTCTCTGCATCAAAAAATGGTAGCATTGTTGCACTAAAATTTTGCAAGACGTCCAACAACAATAGTTCATTGTACTTTCTTGTAAAAAAGGTCATTTTTAAATTTGATGTTCTCATATTATTTTATAAAAACGCTAAAGGTTGAAGTATTGTGTCAAATACTTCTGCTAAACAATAAGCGAATTTTTCAACAAATACTGTGCATAAATACCATGGCTACTAAACAAATGTGGGGAGTACTTAGTTGCCTGTAATGTATTATCATAGAGCTAGCATAATGCATGACGTCATGACTCATTAAACATAACCATAAAATTATTTCAAACCTGTCAATAGATAGACTAATTAATTGCAGTGTAGCAAAGTGTGATGTAATTTATATTTCTAATTTTCCCATGGAAAAAATGTAAGTTATCTTTATTTTTAATTAAGTAAATATTACATATTTTAAAATGATCAATCGTATGTTAAGTAAAAGTACAAAATTAAAAAATTGAGCACATTTGAATCAAAACTTACATTATCTATATACATCCAAAATTGGGCTTTTAATGTTTTAGAAACGATGTTATAATCAATTATTTATGGTAATAAAAATAAAAACAATGTTTGTAAAATGTTCTTTTTAACAATTGCTTTACAAATTAAGCATTACAATCAAAACTCACAATATCCATTAGATAATGTGAGTTTTGATAAATGTAAAATATGGAATATCTACTTAAATAAAATTAAAGATTGCTCACATTATTATCTATGGTAAATTTGCATAGAGTAAAATTTGTTCTATTTCGGCACAGTTTGCTACACAACACTTTACCATAATTTCATAATTTAATCCTTAAATGTATAAGACAGAATATGTTTTAAAATAAAAAATTATATTAAACCAATTTTTATGATAAATTAAAATATTATTTTATTTTATTAAATTTATTTTTTAGGTGGCTATATCTGAAAGTCAATGATTTTTACAATTACTGTAACTGAAACTGACAGTTCTCTACTGCAAAACTGCATACAGCGGCCTGAATGTATTTGACATTACGAATGTGTCACTGTAACTACATAAGTCGTAACACATAAATCAATTAAATGTTAAACTGCAGCCGGCTAAAATTTTGTGTTCATCACGGCCGTCCTCGCCTGATGCTCGCCTCGTTCGCAACTCTCAGACTCATCCAGCAAAATAGCACTTTTTGGAAACAAATAACTATTCATTGAATCATTTAAAATTCCCGCGCAGCCCCCTCCACATTTACAACACTACTGCTGTAGCGGTAGTGTCCATAACTAAACATGTCTATGAGTGAAGTACTACGATGTGGGTGCTAAATGAGACACTGTGATTTTAGAGAGAAAATTCAAATGCATTCTAATGTTAAAATAAATATTGTGCATTTGCAAACGGCTAAAGTGCGTTTGGTGTAAAAAATGTGTTAGGTGCAAGATAAACAAACTCGGCTAAATCCGACACAGGCATCCGTTCACACGCGCTTTCTTAAATCCTTAAATTTATATTTAAATTCTTTGCATAAATTTATCACGTTTATATCTAAAATTATATTTAATACTAAAATTATTTTTAATGCTAAATCGCTTTGATAAATAATTAAGGAATCTGTTTCAATTTTAAAGTTATATGTTTATTAATAGCAGAGTAAAATGATTTTATGTCAACATGGAACTTTCTATTAGCCGGAAAAATAAGTTATTATGACGTCGAAAATAAAATGTTATTTATTCGATTAAAAATGACAAATATCACCTAAAAACAAAGTGGCTAAAACCTTGTTTTAAAAATTTAACACTTTATTGATAATCTTAAACGAATAAAAAAATTACAGTAAACCAGAACTTTATATAAAACATGCGGGCTGCATAAAATTGAGGAAATGGCAGCAGGTTGCTCACCCCTGCCTTTTGTCTTGCAGTTTTGTTAGTTTGTTTTGTGTGATCTGCATTTTTTTTATTACTTATCCTTAATTTGTTTATTGCGCTGTTTATCAAAATTCGATTAGATTGTTCACAGTCAAAAGCAAAAGTGTAATCACAAATTGCTGTAATTGCCTATCTTTTTCACTTTCTAAACTGTAAATGAGGTAAGTTTTAGATTGCAACACATATTGCAGTATAAAACAGAGTGATATAGTCAGTCAATACATTTACTTTATCTCGTGATATAGTTACATGGTTAGAGGCACAGGTTAATGTTGAATAAACCAATAACACTTACTGTCTATTGTGAGAATGATCAGAATTTCCTCCATAGAATTTATTTCCTTTGTGCCTTTTTCTTGTTGGTATCCATAATACCCTTAAACTCGATTTTTTTTGTTTTCCTGTCATTATATAGAATCAACAGGTATTACAATGTAGGTCACCACACAACAATGAAATAACAAAACAACACATGATGTGTTGCTATTTAACGTTCGGCTATTTATTAGCTGCTATTTACAAATAACGGTTCATAGCAGCTACGCAATCTTGAAAATAGCAGTTAGTCTAAATAACAGTTAGTTTGGTTAGCTATAAAGCAAACTGCTATGTAAAGTAGCTGCTAGTTTACATTGCAGTTAGCTTTACTGCTATAAGTCGATTCGTTCTAGATAACTGCTATGGAACTAGCTGCTAGTTTGCATAGTAGAATCGAGTGAATCGACACATAGCAGTAATAAAAAACTAGCCGCTAGTTTCTTATTACAGCTATGAATGAACAAGTGAGTGCTATTCGAATCGAATTCGCATTTTACAATATTCTATGAAGCGCCACTCGTGGTTCGTGTTAATAGATATGTTCGGTATAGTATTGGCGTCAGGTAATAAAAATTTATTATCACATCATTATCAAGTTTGAATTTAATTAAAAATCCCCAATTCAAATAACACTTACCGTCCCTTAGTCAATATAACCGGTGCTTGCGGATGATAATCAGTATTTTTGTATTAGACTACTAATAATTGCATTGTGCGTGCTCAACGAACATATTAGGAAATTTAAGAATAGCGACCCGCAAATTTTGTTCGCTTTAATTAAATCGATGTGGGTGGACAGATATAATAATAAAAGTAAAATGTTCATTGTTCAACTTATATCTGCTAAACTAATAAGAATATCAAAAAACTATTTTTATAAATGTTGCTTGGTTTATTATCAGCTATTTAAAAATAAAAAATAATTTGCAGTACTACTTCCAGTTTTACCGGAAGTGATATTAACTTCATTTTTTAATGGAATACCCTATAAGTTTTATTATTTTTGAATTCCCTGTTCAATTGTCCTTAAAAAAGTTTATATTCTTAAGGTGTATAAGGTAATATTAGCTGTCAATTTGGTGTGTGTATTTTAGAGCAGGAGCTATCTCATATCTTTCTTATTTTAAAGATAATATTTCATTGAAACAACAATATTGATTTTAGTATTTACAATTTATTTCAGCAAGTGTTGTGTTAATAATTAATTTCATTTCCGGATTAGGCGGAAAGAACATAAACTTTATTGAATTAATTATTTTTGTTTAGGGTAGAAAAATAATATAAAATTATAATAAATGTTCAAACTGTCCACCCATGAATTGTAAACACTCTTACTTAAGTTTATCTTTGCATTTTGTAGCATTGCAGATGTTATAATAAACAAGTTATTCTAAGTTTATTTTCAAGCTCCTCTAGATTCTTGAAGATATTTCATAAACTTTATTCTTTAAAGAAACTCGTGCACAGGTATGTTTTTTGATTAATGTGTGGATAAGGATACTGGATAATAAACTTCTTGGACCTTATTTTTAAGATAGAACACTGAACCGATATTTACTCTTTTTGCAAAATAAAGTTTATATCTGCAATTTTCCAATAGACGTAACGTAGAATTTATTGCTTCAACATGATTTTGCTCTTAATGATGGTCGAGTAATTAAGTTTTTAAATAACTTTTCTTTTTCAAAATTGGATCGGTAACCGAGGGCCCTTTATGTGGCTGGCTAGATCGCTTGATTTATATATTTTAAATTTCTTTGTTCGGGGTTTCTTGAAAAATAAAGTTTATAAAATATTTTTTTTAGTTTAAAAATAAAATTAGAACACATACAGTGCTGCAAAACGCAAAGGTAAACTTAATCAAGAGAGCAAATATTTACAATCGATAGGTGGGCCGAATGGGATAAACATTTATTATAATATTATGTTATTTTTGTTTTATATCTAATCAAAAGTAGTACAAAAATTTAAATTAAATAATGTTTATGTTATTATGATCATAACCGGAAATGGGATTAATACAATACTTTCTGAAATAAATTGTAAATAATAAATTAAACATTGTTGTTTCAAGAAATTATTACGTTATCTTTAAAAATAAAGAAGATACGACATAGCCTCCTCTAAACTAAAATACATACACCAAGTTGGCAGCTAATAGCTTAGTAAGTATTGACATTAGGCATATAAGTCTAATAAACATTTTGAAAGACAATTGAACAAGGAACTACTTTCGGAAAGATCGAAAGTGGTATTGTAAATTATTTTTTATATACAATAGCTTATAATGAACCAAACAACTTTTATAAAAATATTGTTTTGGTATTTTTAATAGTTCAGCATATACCTGCTAGACAATGAAAAAGCACCACTCTGTATACATATGTTATAAATTTTGCAAATTGTAAACTATTCGAAAAAATTGCTGCTAATAAATAGCTGATATTTCAAAATAGTAAAAGAAATAGCTGCTAATGAAAAATAGCAGTTTTGCTCATCACTAAGAGTCACGGCTCACGCAGCAGCTTACCACTACTTCTTAATTTGTGCTCTTGACCCGAGTCTCTACAGTCTACACCCGCCACTACTTTTAAAGAGTAAAGGGTGGGGTCGCGAAGAATATGATTTTCAGATACATTGCTATATGTGTTGTCTGGAATATCGCGGCACGTCGAATAAAGAATCATAATTAAATATGATTGTTTTTCGATTGTCTTAGCTGTATACAGAGCGATTTATAAAAAACGGCCAGAGCTGTAACTTTTTTATCTATTATTTGATTTAAAATTAAAAAAAAAACATTAATGGCATCATAAAGACTATTTGACAGTGAAGTAAATATTTTAATGTCATAGCCAGTCGTTGCTAGCAGAGTTGCATAAGTAAACTAGAGGACGCATGGCGATTTTTGATAGAAAGTCTGTACAAAGTCCGTGCAAACATTGACCTTGAACAGCAGCATACAGCTGGTGATGTGCTGATTCTGTAATTTAAAAAAACTTTTAGTGCTAGATTTTCACTCTTTTTATAACTTTTTATACATAATAATAATGAAGTGAACAGGTTGTTTATTTATGATAGAAAAATATTGAACAGATTGTTTATTATATCATAAATACAACTTGTTTGATGGACATAACTTTCCTGTAAGACAAATTGATCAATTTTAAAATAAATGGTCAATTATGGGATATATAGTGTGCGTGTGTGTGCGTGCGTGTGCGTGCGTGCGTTCGTGTGTGTGTTGGTGTGCGTGCGTGTGTGCGTGCGTGCGTGGGTGTGTGCGTGTGTGCTTGCGTGCGTGCGTGGGTGCGTGCGTGGTTCGTGCGTGGGTGCGTGCGTGTGTGCGTGCGTGGGCGTGTGTGTGTGCGTGTGGGTGTATGTGTGTGTGCGTGTGTGTATGGGTAGGTGTGTGTGCGCGCGGGTGTGTGTGTGTGTGTGTGTGTGTGTGTGTGCGCGCGCGCGCGCGCTTTTATATCGTCTTCGCCTACTTAGACTCATAAGGCGCCCGCAGCTCCACCAGAAATAATGGTGCTACAGCTTTAATTTTTTGTTTAGGGTTCATTCTTAATTAGAATTGTTAGAATATTCAAAAAGGGGTAATAATTTTTAAAGAATTCTATATACATGGATTTGCTATATTGGTAATACGACTATGACTTCGTAAGTCCAGAAGCGGCTTTGCCTTTGATGTATATTTTTTGCTAAAGTCAGCGTACCAGTTCGCCTCCGCCAGTGTTGCCATGCTACAAAGGCAAGCCAGACTGCTTCATATGTGACCCAAAGCATTATTCATACAATTACATTCAATTGCTGTTGGCGTTTCATTTTATTTCGCATATCCGTAAGATGCGCGCTGGGATTAGTTAATTTTTATTATTTATTAGTATAAAAATAGTTTATTTCTAGTTTGCTTATTATTGTAACAAATTAACAATACGCTTAAGCGCGTGTTGACAATTTGTCAAATTAATCGGTCTCAAATAAATATTAATAAGCGTGATCAGATTACAATAGAGCATAAACTTGTTGATTTTATTTTGTTTATTGTTGAAGTGCTGAAAAAAAAATGCAACTAAAAATAAATAAAACTACAATAGCATTTTTACAAATAATTTCAAAATGTTTAATTAGAATTGAAAAATGGCTGTGTTAATTTCAATCACTTTTTATGTCGTTTTTAAATTGATAGAGCACTGAAAAAGACAAATGCATGTTGCCGAAATCGCAATCTTTAAGGTAACGTAAATAAATTATTATAAATTATTAGTTCTAAATTGCCTGTTTTTTAACAACACTATCCCCCATCTTTTTAACGTAATTAATTTAAAAAACAAATTGCAATTATCTGTAAAATACCAGACTTTTATTTATCAAATTTATTTCATAAAAAATCACTATAACTTTTTACTTACTAAAAGCATTATTATCAAATTTACAATTTCGCTCACAACGCTCAATTTGATTTTTAGTAAGGCCAAATTTTTGGAAAATTTTATGGTAAGATAACAGTAGTTACTGTTACTACTTGGTATTTGTAAGTTGTGGTTATTGAGAGAAAGTATTATAACGTTATTGATACGTCTTTAACGCTTACTACAAGTTGTCTAAACTAACTAGCTTGTGACGTAGTGATTAGAATATTTCGAGAGTAGGAAATATAACTGATCTAACCACGTGTTACTACAAATGTATTTACAAGTAAGTATTAGTGATGACACCGTATCCACTTACTGGGCGGAACCGGCTTCTAAATCCATCATCAAAAATATAAGCCGGAATCAAATCGGAACCGAATCCAAGATTGGATCTGGCCGGATCTTGTCGGATTCATAAAAAATATAAAATTTCTAATGTTGACAAACGCCGATATTATATAAGTGGCGCCAAAAGCATTATAATTAAACAAACCAAAAAAACTAAAAATAATTCTTCTGATTTTTTTTCCATAGTAATTGCATAAAACCAAAAGCATTTAAATTTATTTTTATAAAAAAAAATCATAGAAGAAAAAAGTAATAAAACGAAGATATTAAAAAACATTTAATTTTTTTGTTTTGTTCATAAATTGATTTTCAATAGCCAAAAATATTTCCAAATTATTTATAATTTGAAAAAAACAATCAATGAAAATAATTGAAATCAAAATCAAAATTGTCAGTTTCTGTAACGCCGTAAAACTAACAATCAATTTTGAAAAAACAAAAAGAGAATTTCATTTTTTGATTTTCTTTAAACGTTTTTCAAAAATGCTTTCCTAATTGTATTAAAAAGATACAAAAAGTTTGCAAAGCAAAGATGTTTTATAATTTTTAATATTTTATATTATTATATTCTAATAGTTTTTTATAAAATATAAAAACGGTTTGTTCATGTTCAGTAATTTTTGTCAAAAAATGTTTTTAATAGAGATTTTTTTCGTTTATGGGAGTTGTCTATTTATAGGAGTTATATTGTTCACATTATGTCTACATTTCATTGATTATTAATATTACATGTTTGTTCTTACATTTTCATTACACTTTTATTTATTTAGAAAAAAATTAACCAGATATTTATTTTTCCGATTTTTTGTTTGTTATATTTAAAAATATATCGATAATATTACACATTTCGCATTCCTTGTAAATTGTATTTCTTTTCCTATCAATTTATCTATCAATTAGCATAAAACATAGTTCTTTTACATTTTGATCAAAATAATTTATATGTTTAATCATCAATAAATAATATATTAGTGTTTACAAATATTATTTTTTGGAAAATATTATTGTTCTCTATAGTAAAGTAATAAACATGATGTTTGCCTGCGTAAAGGGTTTATTATTATTATGCACATTTTTATTATCAGTTAATTATTATAAAAATAAACCAAATTTTTTATTACCTGTATTTTTCTGAAATATGTAAAAGAAATTTAAAAAAGTTAATCGGAAAAAGGAGATTTGAACAACAGACCTTTCGATTATAAGGCAATAACACTACAACTAGACTAGCAGATTCATGTCGTTCTTTTGTATAAAATATGTATTATTCACATTCGGTTTTCTTTCATTAAAATTGAAACCCAATGCTACCATATAAAAAGTTGGCAAGTCATCATATGTTTACTTATTGACAGTCCTACCGCAGATAACAATATGTGGAATCTATGCCTAAGTA
>JARJEC010039139.1:0-16940 GCA_030264575.1 Tachinus sp. AB-2021 | reverse complement strand
AAAAAATATTTGCAACATATACACTATAATTTTTTTTCTTAAAATTCTATGAAGTAATACCACAAAGTCCAAATAGAATTTATTGTGAATCTCAGAGCTACATAGATGTCTGTGTCTATAAACATGTTAAACTGTTGCGGGGACAATTTTTCTTTTTTTCAGTTTTCATACTTTTTACGTGTAATCATATTGCATAAACATGTAACCATTCAGAAATGTTAAATTTTATTGCTAGAAACCGCTTTGGCTCCAGGTGTAGAAGCTTAGCGGTTCATGTAACTGCTGTTTTTTGTTCATTTATATTATATTATAGTGGTCTCTAGAGACAGTCACAGCACTTAACGTGTTGAAAAAGAAGCCTTAAACATCCTTGTTTAAAGGATGTTTAAGGCTCGAGCTTTAAAATTTTTCTTTTCTACTTTCTTAATATATAGTCGATTTTCATTGCTTTAGTAAACGCTCAACTTTTTTAACAATATACGGTATGCACAATAGAATACACAAAATTTTATCCTACTTTATAATTGCAATAATAGTGCAATATAAACTAAGTATCTACATGCACTCAATAAATTGTCCTGAATACATTCACATACCACTTTAATAAATAATATTTTGAAAAATTGAGTTTCACTATTAGTTCGACTATACTGTAATCACTAATAACCAACTATTTATAGGGCACAATGAAGATAAAATAAATGTGATAAAAAGTAAAATTAACCTATAAATATATAAATTTATATGTTAATCTGTTTATTTATTTAAGAATAGAAATATCTAAAATTAATAGAAGCTACACAGTTTTTACATGTTGAAGAAAATTGTTTAAATGAATTAGAAATGAATGTAGTCTGTAATTGTTGAATGGTTTTTATGGTTAACATGTAATGAAAGTAAATTTTTAATAAAAAATTATATTATATTACCTCATCTATTAATAATTGTGGATATCATCCTAATGGATGAATCAATTAATAATTAATAATTTAAATTCATTAAAATATAATTTTACTAAAATTTATGAAACATGTTTGATGTTTGAGAAGACCATGTTGCATAATAAAATTTAAATATTCTGTAATAAGTCAAAAAATTGGTTGTAAATTAAATGATAATAACGCATTCAAAATATAATACAAAAAGAAAATAATTTCAATATATTTATATTATTCAACCATGCATATTTTATTGATGACCCATGCTGATCATAACATATGGCAACGCTGTCATCATTAATTACATAAAATCCGTAGCACATAAAATCAACATACATTAAATTGTTATTTTTGTTTGATTATATTATAATTCTTATGACAGTTTGTTAATTATAAAACTTCAATAAATTTATTAGAAATCATTGTTATATAGTAAGAATTAATTAATAATATTGAAGAATATTTGAATTGCCCGCCAATATGTACGGTTCTACGAGCTACGATTTCCGATATTACAGAGCCAGTACTGTGCCGTATCCGCATTCGGTTCTCTCTCCTCCGTCGGCCGTCGAAGAGGTACGTTGCCTAGTATTCTCTTGTGAATTGCATTGTATAGTTTGAATTGGTGTTCGTGCTTATTTTACATCAGTTTTAACTTTATATACATTCAGTTTATTTATTTTAATATATGGTAATAAAAGAAAATTAACGTAAATCAAATATGTTTTCGCAGAACATCTTCAACGCCATTAACAGAACGAACATCGCAAAATTCGCATCCAATTCAATCTTCAAGTCTAAAGGACATCCGATAATTGCGAATATGTAAGTACAATTTTTAATAATTTCTTCACATTTCTGTAAGATTATCGTACAATATTTCGCTATTCTAATTATTTAACAAAAATATTGATTTTTTTCTCTACACGCCATTTTGTGACCGGGATTCTGGCTCACAATGGCTGATCAATAATGCTAAAAATTCCGGGCCGTATTCACATTTCTTGATTTAATATTTTGTTTTATATTCTTGTTTATGCATTGACGTTTATAATAGCACGCCTTAGTTAAAATTAAAATTTCCTTTGTCTAAAACCGATTTCGTCATGCAGTAAGTAAAATTGTTGCAAAAATACTTCCTGGTTCTTTTCTAATGAGTAAATAATAGAAATTTGTGCTAACTTTCACATTGCATAAATTTAATTATACATATTTATTTATATATTCAAAGTTGCTATTATTTTTAATTTTACTGAAAATATGGGTGTGGTGGGTACACTCTGTTAATTTTATGTTTTAAATTATTTGTAAAATAATTTTTAAGCTGGTTAATGCTTATATAACAGAAATATTTGACATTTTATTTTCACTGACTGAACGAGTCAGAACTAAAGTTGTCCCTTTACTGTTTCTGGCCAATTGTGCAGCTTTTAAATTCTGGTGTGACGTTCTGAACATGAAATAACTAAATATTTATATTCTGATAGCTATGGTAATTATGCTTATCCTGTTTTTTTGCAAGTTTGTGATTGCAATCGCGAAGTGATAAGAATTTATACCACAGTTTATTATAATTTATAACATAATTTATGAAATTTTTGTTACTGTACCAATAGTTAATACACTTTAATTTTATCAGTTAGTTTAGCTGTTAATAAAATGTTTAGCTGTATCTACGTATATATTATGGTGCCATTCTGAGGTGTAGTCTATTCGATGATTGAAAGCATGTGGTTTTTGATTAAATGTCTGTCAATTCTCTAATTTTGTGTTACCGTCTTGTCGGTTCGACAGTGCTTTCTCCACCTATTTGTAAATAATTATAAAAATAAATTTATAATTGGATTTTTTTTAATCCAAGCACTACTACGTGTTTAGTCGCTGGCGTAAGATTTATATGTATATATTATGTGTAGGTGACTTTTAGTCTTAAAAAAAAGTATAAATATAATACTGGGTCAAAACTATCTGCCTGCACAAACGAAATTTAAAACTGCATAATATATGTCAGTGACTTTAATGATAGTGATTATGGACAAGATGTTTAACAACATATTCGTGATTTCTTTTTTATTTTTGTGATTATTGAGACTACAAAAATTTTTGTATTTTACAATCTTAATAAATTACTCTAGATAAAAAATTATAATTTTGCAGACTTCGAATTGAAATTCTTGCTACTGGTTACAAATGGTCTGCTGGACCTGTTCTGTTTATTCTCCACACATTCATAAGCAAACGAGCAAAATTTTTTCAAAAACTTATTTTTGGCTACCCTCATCTGGGTATGTGACTGACGTTAATGTAATGTGAATGGGTGTACACCACTCGCTGTAAATACACAATAAAACTTTGCATAATTCAGCAATAATGACAATAAATATATATATAAATATATTTTTTAACAATAATAATCTTTATAGGGCATTTGGTAGAGGAAGTAGCAGTGGAGGTGGAGGTAGTTCCTTTAGAGGCCGTGGAGGTCCAAGCAACGGAGGTGGTGGTGGAGGAGGAGGAGGAGGTGGTGGCAGCTCCTTCAGAAATGGAGGTGGTGGTGGCGGTTCAAGTAATGGCGGTGGTTATGGTGGAGGTGGTTCAAGTCGTTTCCGCAATGGCGGGAATAGCAGATTCAGCAATAACCAGAATGGTGGTGCTACAATGGCGGGAGGCAGACTTCGCAAACCCAACTGGGACATGAATTCACTCCGTCCATTCAAGAAAGATTTCTATGTACCTCATCCCAATGTAGCCAATCGCTCGTCTTATGAAATAGATCAATACCGTAGCTGCAAACAAGTTACCGTTGACGGTAGCCATGTTCCACACCCGATTCAACATTTCGAAGAAACCAACTTCCCCGATTATGTAATGATGAACATTAAAAAACAAGCATATGATCAACCAACCCCCATTCAAGCACAGGGCTGGCCTATTGCTATGAGCGGTAAAGATATGGTCGGCATTGCTCAAACAGGATCTGGAAAAACTTTAGCATACATCTTACCTGCTATAGTACATATCAACAATCAACAACCAATTTCACGTGGTGATGGCCCCATTGCTTTAGTATTGGCACCAACTCGTGAATTAGCACAACAAATTCAACAAGTCGCAAATGATTTCGGTAGTAATTCCTATGTACGCAACACATGTATATTTGGTGGCGCTCCAAAAGGGCCACAGGCTCGTGATTTGGAACGAGGTGTTGAAATTGTCATTGCTACACCCGGTAGACTAATTGATTTCTTAGAAAAGGGAACAACAAATTTGCAACGATGTACATATTTGGTATTAGATGAAGCCGATCGTATGTTAGATATGGGTTTTGAGCCACAAATTCGTAAAATTATTGAGCAAATCCGACCAGACAGGCAAACTCTTATGTGGTCTGCAACATGGCCGAAAGAAGTTAGGAAATTAGCTTCAGACTTTTTAAATGACTACATTCAAATCAACATAGGATCTCTGCAATTATCTGCCAATCATAACATTTTACAAATTGTTGATGTATGCCAAGAACATGAAAAGGAAACAAAGTAAGTTTATTTTTNTTTATTTTGTTTTGAATATTTTTATTGTAATGGGAGATTGGGCCATGCAAATTATGGTGATTTGTATTTAATTATAAAATCTTTTAATTGTTCCAATATTTAAGTTTATTAACTATTGTTGAAAATTATGGAATGTTGAAAAACATTGAAAAAATCTGCAGAATATAAATTTCAAAAATTATTGTAGCCCGCAAATACTAGAATTTTAAAATTTCACATGATGAGATGTCTTACTGAATTGTTATGTTGATTATCACTCACAACCTCTAAGAAGAACTGAACTTTCTTTGATACAAAATAGTTTATCAATATTTTTAGCAATTGATTTAATATTTTCTATTAATTTACAGATTAAATACATTATTACAAGAAATAGGAAACAACGGCGAACCTGGAGCAAAAACAATAATATTTGTAGAAACAAAAAAGAAAGTAGAAGCAATCACTCGTAACATCCGCAGGTACGGCTGGCCCGCTGTGTGCATGCATGGAGACAAAAGCCAACAAGAACGCGACTATGTCTTACGTGAATTTCGTAATGGCAAGTCTAGTATATTAGTAGCTACGGATGTAGCTGCTCGTGGACTTGGTAAGTTAGCTTATTTTTTAATAAAACTCTCATCCACTACTTATCATTTATTTAAATATCGGTAAAAAATAACTTCGACCTTATTAATGTAATTTTTCTCTTAAGAAGGTCTTACAGTTTTGATTGGCATAGTAGCATTTTGTGGATGTTCCAGACTGGTTCTTACTCCTACGTTGGATAATTTGTTGAATACCATTCATTTATGCATCAACACTGTTATAAAATCAATACTTAGATCATATTCTTTAATGCATTAACAACTTATATTATTATTTTATTAATTAAAATTGATTTTATATTATAAAGCAATGATCTGATGGTAGGTTCCATCAGTTTAGTTGCGTGTTAAAAGGCGTGCATAGGTGGAAGTGTTACGGATTTAGAAATAAGTTTAGATTTAACAATATTGTTTATTGACAATTTAATCAGTCTGGTTGTCCTTTTTTGTTTCAGAGGCACATGCAGGATGAGCGTAGTAAATTAGCTTGTGAGTGCTAATGAATACGCCTTTTTTGCGTACTCGATAAGGGACGCAATTCTGTGTCTTGCGGTGCCTCTGGCTGGCTACCATGCTGAGGCGTAGATCAGCTGGTGAGGTAGAAGACCGATACTGGAAGATATCATGACGCATCACATGTATGGCACATGTTTGTTATCCCAAAAAAAAATCCTAACGGACCTATCCTTTCGAATTTTTCTTTTGTAACTGTCGTACATACTAGTTTAAAACACGGATCCTTGCAATAAAAATATGGTACCTTACCCTATAATATCCCTCGATTACTTCGTGGGAGATTGCACAATCAAACAGATGTCATTCAATTAGTATTGTTGTCTTCCATTCGGTCCTGCAGTGGATTGACCAATTGTCGACTACTTTATATTGGGATCTGCTGCAGCCAGTTAATTTGCTACTATACCTGTATACCGATTTCATACATAGCCTAGCGTTTTGTGGATTATCTAATGTTCTCGAGCGCACTGGTTAGTATATTAGACTTTTTTATTTTATTTTATTTTTCTCTTTACAAATTAAAATATAACATTAAGAGCTTAATACTCATAAAACTAATTTATCCCTTTTAACCTATTAATTAATTCATTGGCAAAGGTTTAATTAATTCTTTTGGATTAATAATACCATTTCTAAATTATTCAAATTAAACAGTTTTGCCAAGTGTACATTTTTAACGTATATTTCTTAATAGATGTGGATGGTATTAAGTACGTTATAAACTTTGACTACCCAAATTCGTCAGAGGATTACATCCATCGTATTGGACGTACAGGCAGATCTGATAGTACAGGAACCTCATATGCCTTTTTCACACCTAACAACTTCAGACAAGCTAAAGATCTCGTTTCAGTACTGAAAGAAGCAAACCAGGTTAGTATTTTTTATTTAATTTTAAAATAAAAATGCTTGTAATTGATTTAATGCGTTAATTTTCTTTAAATCAGTATAGTTTGTCATTTATACAGTGTTGTGTATAATAGGAAAACTGTTGCAAATGTGATAATTATTTTTTACATTCTACCGAATGATTTTTTTATATTATAGTTTTTTTTCTATAGGTTGTGTATATGCATACCAACTTTATTAGATAGCATACAATCATTTATAAGCACTTGATATTTATAGACAACAAATTTGCAATAATCATTTAAATTAAAATATTTGTTGGTTCCTCCCTAATTGGCATGCCTTCGCCTTGTCACATCAGTGAAGCATGAATGCTTATGGGAGGTAGATTAATGAAAGGGAAATATGCCTTCGGTGTTCACACAATTTTGTCTGAATCCCATCCTCAAGTTTCCCTACATTATAAAAATCAAAAGTATAGTCTTGATTTGCAAAATCATACAATTTAAATTTTTGCTAAAAATAAAATGTTTATTATATTTTATAGGTTGTAAATCCAAAATTAAATGAAATGGCCAGTAGAGGCGGCGGCGGTGGTGGTTATGGATCAAACAAAGGTCGATGGGGATATGGAGGTAATTTCCGAGGAAGGGAAAACAACGGCCCACGAAACCATGTACGATTTGGAGGTGGTAAATCAAACGGATACAGCAATGGTGGTTCCTGTAAGTATAATATTTTTATAAAATCATTGAGACTGATGGGGAAAAGAAAGTATTTATATAATATATTTATAATTTCAAAATTACTTTTTTTAATATATAGTATTCACGATTTTTCTAAAATTTATATTGCTATCCCATCAATCTTTCTTCTAAATTAATTAAATGATGTATTTAGTGCTTGCTTGTCCGATGAATCGTGAAGAAATATTAATTTATTAACTGATAAATAACATCATTGCAAACTGTTAATTTGTATCTAAACAAATAGATTAATTATTTTCTCTTTTTCAGCGTATTAACTCATCTTCACCGAACCAGTTGTTTGAATGTGATTTCAGTATTCTCTATGATGCATTCCACCATCTTTAGTGGATTTTTGAATGACCTGACGTTAGATGAGGATTTTTAATGTAGATTCCAATTTATTTATTGTATAAATACTATTTATTTACAATAGTACTATTTAAGTATGTTTTCTAAAAAAATTGAATGTAACTTGACAATTTTAAGTTTTAAATGTTTTGAAATTTTTTGGAAAAAATATGAACTGAAGAGTTGTTTCTTCAAAAGTTGCAGGGTTTTTAATGAATTACATTACTATATAGTATAAAACTAGGTGAATTAATAATTTTGTTTATAACAAACTACATGTATGCCTGTGATTAGAATAGATTTTTTTATTTACATTATTTCTCGATGGAATAAAATGTTTCTCATCCACACAGTGATGTAATTTGTTCTTTGGTTTATATCGATCAATAAAGATTTTCTAACTAAATTATGTTTAAAAATCCAACTGTAAAATAAACAACAAAAAATAAGAATAAAAAGTACAAATTTGTTTTAAACGTTTATTTTTTTAATAATGGCTAAATTGTGTTTGATGCTAGTGAATTCTGGACATTTTATCAGGTAATATTTGTTTTTAATAAAACTGAATGCAAAATTTACGACATGTTGGCCATTTGTTAAAGATTTAAATTTTTGTTGGAAGCTTGTACAGAACTGTTCATTGTTACAATTTTTTAATGTAATGGTGCTTCTCAAAATATTTCAATATAATTATAAATTAAATTAGCATTTGGAGAGTTCAGAAGCCAATGGCTGCAAGTCCAAATTTTGTGAGTATCTTGCCGCCAATGAATCCAATTTAGCAGTTTTGCTACTATTTTGTTTTTAATTTGTTGTGTTTTTAAAACTATTTGTTCAAAATTGCTTTCTATGCATCTATTAGGATAGTCTTTAATAATTTTATTGTTTCAATCATAGTTTTAGATATTATGTTGGCCAATCTTCGGCATCTTTTCTAAAATTCTTTTCACTTTCTATTAGTCTAAAAATTAATATAAAATTGACATTTTGTGTACTGATTACAAATCGGTTAAAATCTTTGTATAAATTATTTTTAGATAATTTTTTTTCTATAGGTAGCAACAAATCAAACATGGTGAACTTATTTTATTCGTTTTGTTGATATCTGTGTAAATTAAGTATAGCTATTACTATTTAATTAGGCTGTGCTGAGGTTAATATACCCAAAATACAATGGAAATTTTTAGTTTTAACTTTTGTTCAGGATTTGGTTCAGTTTCAGATTACGAACTTGTTTATACAGAATTTGAATGTATTAACAATGTTATTCTTAGGAAAAAGAAACAAAACTTTAAAGTTTGAATTTTTATTAAAAAAAAGATTGTTTATAGCAATTTACCGGATAAAGATAATGTCGCTGTCGAGATGTATGTATGATATATTACAACAATCATGTTTTACTCCAAAGTTGTAAGTAGTATTTTATTTCTTATTACTTTCCTAATCGCCTCCATTATATACAATGATTTAAAATTCATATTTAAATTATGCAACTTGATAAAATGAAAAACAACACATACATTTTAAAATGATTTAAATCATGTCATTGCTTAAAAAATAATGGAAGATTCAGATTATTTAAAAATGACATGATGCCTGATGGTTTCTTTGACAATTATTATTGGGCGGCTTTCTTTAAGAGCAGTTCTAATGCAGTTGACAATCAAATCTATCAGTAGTATGATGTTTTTGCTATCTTTGAGCAGATCCGGATTTGACCAATTGATTAATATCTCGGTATATAATAACCAGTTAGTTTTTTTGCTTTTCTTTTTTTAAAAAGTAGTTTGTTAGATTGATTTTTTAGAGATTCGGATATGCATTGTTAGTCAAAAAAAGATTTGTCTGACAGCTACCACTTTTTGATCGCTTTACTAAAACAACTCGCACATCTTTTAGATTAGTGACTGTGTTCTTCCAGGCGTTCCCTTTGCGTTCCGTTATAATCATCAATTTTATGGTTAGTATTATTGGCAAATCCTGCAAGTAAATTGGCAAATAGTTTTAATTGCAATAAAATATACATGTTTCATTAAACTAGTAATGTTGCACGTGTATTGTAAATTAATGTTACCAAGAATTCTTCAAAAAAGCTACACTAATCAAGTAGTGTGACCAGTGTGTTGTAGATTCTTCTACAATTAATTTGACAAGAATGTAAATTTTGATAACAGTAACGAAAAAGGATGTGGATGATATAATAGCAAAACTAAATAAATAATTGCTTTAATTAACTATACACCCATAAATTGACATATATTGTAATATTTTTTGCTAATTTTTGGATTATCTAGACACCCATATAGATCATTTAGTTTTAAACAGTCTCCCTTTGACATGGCTTTACGTTGTCCTATCGGTTTTCCTCCGGTCATTTTTGCAGTAATTGTTGGTTTTCCTCTTCCTTTACTAAAATAATTTTTGCCATAATGCATTATAGAATTGTAATCGTATTCGAAGCTATAAGTTGTATTTTCTAAACTCTGCTTATCAAAATTTGATTTAAACCCTAAAACAAAAAATACAAGGTTTGCAATTAATATATAAGATATTATAAATTATTAAATAATTAATGCCATTACTCCATAGTATTAGACATGACACCCAAAACTTCTGGGTTCAATCCCCACCTGAGGTGAATCTTTTAAACATTTATTTCAAAATGGTGTAATGGCTTAGCAATTATTTATAATATCTTTATTTCATGTTAGGCTCTATTTAATAATTTAAATTGTAATAATTATTATTTACAATATTCGAATTAATATATAATATTCACCGTATAAGGACTTCGAATATTGAATAACAATACACATAATTACTATAATATTGTTTAAGAAGTAATGAATATATAATTTTAAACTGGCGAATTTATGTATACAATAATGTTAAATGTTGGTTACATAGGTTGCATAAAAGTAATTTTAAAATGTTACAAATGTTTTATATTACTATTTTAACCTATAGTTTTCTTCCAACCGATCTCTGTCCTAGATAATATTATGTATTTACCCACTTACTTATTTGATTTTCTAGAGCCCAATTATAACAAATGGACAAATCCATTTGATATGGTCCGGCTTTTGCATCTTGGGTCTTTCCTTTTCTAGGACAAACGTGAATAGATTTGGTGATATGGTATGGTATGGCAGTGCGGTTTGGTATATTTGGTATATATATAATTGTTTAAGATTCTGGCCATATTGATAGCAATGAAGATTGCTCAGATAGAGAAGTCTATAAACGTTAGGTATTCCAAGTATAGATTATGTTTATTATCAGTTTATATATTCTCGTTTTTGCTATGTATTTGTGCAGTAGTAGGTAGTTGAGAGGTGGTTTGTCCCTGCACCGCGGTACTAGTGGTTTTAATGTGCACTTCTGTCTTTAGCCCGTTTTAAGCATATGGTTGCCAAAGTGAACTGTGCGTTGCATATTCTTCGCATTTGCACGGCAGATTCTCGTAATCCAAGCATATGCAGCATAGTAGGTCTTTTTATTAAAACCACAGTTTACGGTAATTGAAGACTTCGAGACAAGAAAAATATTAGCCACATCTCTAATTTTAATGTGAATACATATTTGAGTTACACTTTGCATGACTTAATAAATCCCATTAGTGGCTAATAGCATTGTTGCCCCGAGGTCTTCAATTAGTCTAGTAAGCCTTTGCAGTTTGAATAGACTAATATGCGATACTTCCCAGTCAGCAGAGTGTTGTGATATTCACATCATATTTTGGTGATATTCGTAAATCATGTGACCAATAGATGACACCTAATAACGTAATTTTTAGTCGAACAGATGACGTCTCATTTTCAATGTTATTATAGTATTTTTTGTGTCATTTTTAAGACTTTATATTTGTAATTTTTACGTAGAACTACGACGTTCGCCGCGTCCTCTATTAGCCTTTGCCATTACTGTCTTGTAATGCACATGCCGGCACATAATTAAACCTTTAATGGAATTAACTAAAAGAAAAAAATGCCGGACTAGATATTTATCATTATGCAGCAACAAAATAAGTTTCAATGCTCTAAAATATAAATGACATCTAATGATATAATATAATTATTGTTAAATAATTTTAATCACTCTATTGGCTGAAAATGATGACAAGAATTTATTTAATAGATACCAGCACAATTTTCACGTCATTATGTTATGTCAATTTTACGTTTCTAGGTGACGTCTTTGGTCCCTGACATATTTTTGTCTTTATGTCGTCATATTTACGTCACAATGACGTAATAATAGTATTTATTTGCCCATTTAGATTTAAACAGATTTTGTTTAATATAAATGATAATAATTATAAAATATAGAAGGTATTTGCTGAGTTCATAATTACAAGAAGAAATGGTGTGGTTCAACTTTTGGAATTGATTCTTCCACTTGTTCTTCTACAACACCATTTCTGTATAAACTGTGACTATAAATTGCTATAGATATTTTTATTATTTTTTTGGGAGTTTTTTTGTATGTGATGTATGAAATGACGTACTTTTTATATTATTTTAAAAACAAAAATTTAGAAATATAATTATCTAGTTTATGGGCAAAACCAATAGTGCAGCACGTGTTGTCCTTCTGCAGCATTTACCGTTATTTTTTAGTACAAAACCTTATAGGTAGGTTTTTATTAGATAAAAACATACAAAATGTTTGTCTACCAAAAACACAAAACTACGTTCAGTTTCGAGAACAACATTCATATATTGTTTGAATTAATTGACACGTCCTTGGGCTGTGGTATATTTTCATCTCTTTTTTAATATAACTACGCTATTTTTTAGCCATAATGATGATCAAGTATAGGTGTAGCAAATTAACTTGAGATAGAATACTTATTTAAAACTTACTGAACTTACAGCACTTTATTTCGTAAATTATAGTATAAATAACTTTTTTTAAGTAAAGTACCAAATTTGTTGACAACTGCTTTTGGGATATTACAAAAATTTACATTTTAATATTTTTAACAGTTGTGGTTTTGATGTTTTACATTCTTCTATTAAAACACAATTTCAAAATATAAGCTTATTCAAATTATTTTAATGACTTTATATATCATTGCCTTGCATTATGAGCAAAATGCAACTATAAAAATAATATTAAACCGCCTAAATAAGCAATAATTAAAACGCATGCTAACATAAATTAGCATACTTTCACATCGTCCAAAACTTAATACACTTTTAAGAAATAATTATTACCATATACATAATTTCTCTAAGTTGTAAGAAAAACAATGCCAGTAATTGATGAGAGAAAGCATATATTTTTATCTGATTTTCCAATAGGCATTTTTTGCAACTCATACAAAACTATTATCAAAGAAAGTATTTTCCATTTCGTTTTATTGCTAAATTAGTATTGATAAAGAACACATTTGCATTATATAGCCATGAATTTAATAGAATATTTAACTTAATTGCATATTATGCTCCATTTAAGTAACCCAATTTTAACAAACGATTTGTTGGTTCGATATTATTTATATACCTGTTGTTTTTATTATGAATTCAGGTCGAACTAATTTTATTGGGTTCGCATTTTACATGCACGAACGTTTGTTATTTCCTTATTGTGATTCAAAGCCTCAACGTAGTCAAAAACAATAGAATAAGTGCATCTGTATAAATATGTATAATGCTAATATTATGACATTATAATGTCTTATATCAAATCTTGTATAGTTTATGTGGCATTATGTTGAAGTAAAAATTTACAAGATTTGATATAAGAAATTGAACAGTGTCGTACAAACATTATTCATTAGTCTCATTTTTGAGAATATTATACTAATTTAAAAAATTATACTTACTTGGAATTATATTATCCGTGTGGATTTTAACAAACTTGTCTCTATCCCAACGAGACTGTTCGTGAAAGACTCCTAACGCATGCATCAGTTCGTGTATTGCCCTTCCTTCAGTGCCCAAACAATTGGGCCCAGTTTCGTCAGGTGGTTGCAAACTCAATACTTGCGTTCCTCCATATTTTCCAACAAAAGACCAACATCCTTTTGGATATTGAATGGGCCATATCAAAAGATAATCCTTTGATTTTCCATTCCACGGCACAAATTTTACGCAGGTCATGAAATTTATTGTTCTAATGGCTTTGTATATTGTTACATGATCTGACGGATCTTTAACAGAAAACATAATAAAAGTTTTAATCTAATTAGAAATCAACACATTGCCATACTTACAATGAACTAATTTTGTTAATCTCTGTATAAATCATTAAAATTTTGACCCAGTTATTAAATGAAAATGTTTTTTTATCAAGGGTTAGTTTATTTCATTTTAGTCGTTTTGGTTGCATGCAAAATTAGCATTATAAATATATTGCCCATATTTACCATAAAGTGGACTAATAACATACGGGACAACCCCGTTTTTCCACAATTTATCGGGAAAAACTTCCCATTTTAATCCAACTCGCCAATAATTATAAATTTCATTTGTCATTGCCATGTCTCCTTGAAATAATCCTGGCGTAACTTCAGGATCGAAATCTGATATGTCTAACGTTGTAGTATTGCCTTCTTCTTTAACTACAATTAAAAATAAGATTCAATTAATTGGCAATTAGTACGGGATTAGAAATGTAAATTATGCACTAATTAGAATATAGCATACTATTTAAAGAAACGCAGTGCCGTTGCAAATTTACATAGAAATTAATTAAGCGCAGCACGCATTTATGTAAATTTTAAATATGCTAAATAAATGTTAATACAACGAAATATTTTGGATACATATTTCAGAAAAATAGGTCTAATAGTTATTTATATAACGGCATAAATAAATAGATATTAGCGCGAGGAGAGCTATTAAATTTCTGCGCGCTATAATCTAATTTATGCATACGATACATACAACGCTTTATTTTATTTTAAAATAATCTTTTATTAGATGTGAAGAGAAGTCACAGGATTCAGTTATCCGCCGTTTAATTGGAGCAATTACCGCTCGTGATTAATAGGCAACATATATGCACTTGTGGTAGTAATTAAGATTAATATTCCCTAAATAGGATTTTTTCATAGGCGAAACAAATAAAAAATAATTGTTATTTGCAATTTGCAAATTAGGGAAAGCTTTTAAATTTTAACGAGAACGCAATAAATTTCACAAAACATTTTCCTATAAATATTTCGAGTAGTAAAACTGCTATATTAAAATAAAAATCGAAATTTTAATTATCACAACCCACATATATTTAACTCATACATTCAAGTGTCAAAATATCACGAACGAAGAGAAAAAGCAATAATATGGTTTGTTAATTTTTGGCAAATCAACCTAATAGATTATTATTGAAATTACTTCATGTGTGTAATATTAAATTTGACATACATTGTAAAATTCCTAAATATTTCTCGAAAAAGACTCCGACAGGTGTTTGGCTACGTCATAAAAAATCTTCATTTTCTATCCAGTTTTTAAGACAAACAAATAATAATTTCATGATAAACACATTTTTTTAATTAAAAGTTAAAAACAAATTTGCAAATAACTTAATTATTTATTATTATATTTTAACAAGGATGCTTCATTAAAAAACTGTAATTATACTTGTTTAGTACCAAAAACAGAATTGAATTTGAACGTTGATTAGTTTTTGAAAATTTAAGCAATAATTTTCCCCCATTAAATAGAAGTGGCAACTTGT
Organism: Tachinus sp. AB-2021; assembly: GCA_030264575.1. NCBI lineage: Eukaryota > Metazoa > Arthropoda > Insecta > Coleoptera > Staphylinidae > Tachinus > Tachinus sp. AB-2021. Next base: position 1,713 of record JARJEC010039139.1, on the reverse strand, counting down.
CCCCAATCAAACAGTCAAAAATTAAATTAAAGGTTATGATTTTCAAGTTAATTGTTATTAAATGTCATTAAATAATTGATTGATCTATACAATTTTTTTATTAATGTATTTGAAGAGTGTTGTTTGTTGGGATTTTCTGATTGCTTGTCAACTTTACCTTGCGCAATAATAGCCAAATTGCGCCCAAATTTATGTTCCATTGAAAAACATTATAGTGGCAACATAAAATAATAGTTATTTAAGCAATAAGGAACGTAGGTACATTGTAACATTATATAATTTACTCCCAGGAACGTGCTTATATATAGGGTGCCAAATTTATACGTTATTATAGGCTATCTCGGAAACTAAAAATTAGGTTGTCTCAAGCTAATTTTCTGAGATGAGTTCAATAGTAGAAACAGATTTTTCTACCATTTATAATTTCCAAGAAAAACGTGATATTTGATTTATTTCTTAAGTGAACTAGAACTAGAAGAGAAACTAAGGAATCTTATGGGTAATTTTTACGTAAAATCCATTGGCGGAGTCAATATTTTTTTCCGACTTTACATTTTTAAAATATAACTTTTTTCTGTTCAAATAGAAACTATAGTGCGCTATATTTTTATACACTGTAGAATTTTATCCAGATTTCAATGATATATAGTTTATTAGGTATGCTGTTAACAAAAATGGATAATTATATTTTTGTCATTAATTAAATTAAAATCTATACAAATTAACAAAGAACTGCCAATAAATCTGATATTTTATTTAACAGATTTTACTTGTTTTACATTATTTCTTTCATATTCTTAGTAACGGGTGGTTTTTATCATGCAAAAAAAGCAAATAGCTATAATAGCTATTTTTATTTATTTTAAAACAAGTTTTCTTTATTTTAGTTGTCATAAATTAACTTTTACAATTTTAAATAAATGTTAATAACGTTGTGTGAATAATTTAAAGCACGAAACACGAACAAAAAAATTTTAAATTCACACCAAGGCAATTTAATTCAAAAATTAAAAAAAAAATTATTAGTAACTGCAATCCCAACAAACTATATATCGTCGAAATCAAGATAAAATTCTACATTTCATAAAAATACCGCACACTTTAGTTTCCATTTGAAAATAAAAGTTGATCAAATATTTCGAAAATTTAAAGTCGGAAAAAATACTGGCTATGCTACTGGATTTTACGTAAAAAGTGTCTTTAAGATGTGTTAGTCCTGTTTCCAAAACTTAAGAAATAAAGCAAAAAGAAGCCATTATAGGAATCAACAAATTTCCAAAAATCACGTTTACCTTGGAAAGTAAAAATTATAGAAAAAAATACTACCATTAAACTCATCTTGCAAAATTAGCTCATGACAATCTTACCAGAATTTATCTAGCATTTTTAGTTTCCGAGATAGCCTATAGTAACGTTCAAATTTGGCCAACTCACCAATTCATCAAACTCTGTACGTACGTTCCGAGTAGCTAATTATTTACGTTTTTTCCGCTACGACAATTCCATTTGTAATAAGTGAAATAAATGTGTATGCTTAAAACACAAAGTAGGCAATGCCCGAAATAAAATAATTGATTAAAACAAAAATATAAATTGTAATTGTGCGAGTTTTATTACTACCGAAAAATCAAAGGCAAAGTATGAAAGAACATATAGGATATTTAAAAAGTAGTGTCTCTACAAAAAAGTAGACCATATTAACAAAACTGTAAT
>JARJEC010039081.1:0-10755 GCA_030264575.1 Tachinus sp. AB-2021 | reverse complement strand
AAGCGTAAATCAAAAATTATTATAAAATGTCTAAATAAAGGAGTGGAGAAGTTAAAAAGTATAAAATAAAGAATAAGTATTAAATTTTCGAGTTGGACAAGTGCCAGATAAATGTAATTATGTAAATTGTCTCAAAAGAAAACGAAAATCTAAATTTCAAATTGCTGAGAAATTCTTTAATTATTCCATTATCCTTCCTATGACAACGAAGATTAAAAATAAAATACCAATATTAATACTGCAATGTTTATCAAAAATGCCGTATCTACAAGTGGTGTCATACTAAACAATTTTGCAGTAATGTTTTTATTCTCCGTAATGCGCCATAGAAAGAGTGACCGCTCTGTTGTGAGTGAGCTGCCGCTACGCTTGACATGTACGCATGCGCGCACTTTTTGCCATAAACCGCCTGGTGTTTTAGACTAAAAAAAAACAGTTTGGCCAGTAGTCGCACAACCTGTATATGTTATCTACATGAAATATATACAACCGAGCGCCGGAGTTCCGGCGACTGTCAAAACACAGGGGGAGCCTCGGTCGAGGAGAGTTAGTAGTTTAGAGTATACCACCATAACAGGTGGTATTTAGGTTGGCTTTCCTTTAAACCAGTAAAATATCTCTAAAGATTTTTTTACTATCTGCAATATGTTTCTGTCAGCAGACTATATGGACTACCGACTTCCACATTTACCAATTTTATGTATGACTTCACTTCAATGCCAACAACGGATGTTGCTAACTTGGTACGCGAATTGACAACATGTTTCACCTAATTGCTATGTGAAATTATCAAAAACAAAAAAATATTTGACCAATATCAGATTTGATCCACAATATCACCTGGTAACCTTTTTCTGCAGAATTGAAAACAACAAAAAACAATTTAAAAACGAAAATCTCTTCAGGTTTCGTAGGAACCTACATTTTTTTCTTTGAGAAGCGGACGACTATTTTGTACACTTAAAAGTATCAACATGTTAATAATGTCAGTTAGTTATACTATAGTTTTTTGTGAGGTTTTTTAGTACAACGTTTGTAATTGTGTCGGGTCCACTTCGCGAGTGAAGTAGTTTGATGAGTAATGTGATTTTTATCGGTTGAAGTTTCAGGTATACTTGTATTGTTTCTCTGATCAGTTTGTGTTTGTCGTTGTCAGTCAAGTTTAAATGTACTGTACTTGGTTTGTCCATCTGTTGTCTACTTTTGTATTTTATTTTTAATAAGTTTGTTTAGACTCTGAAGGGATTGATTGTTTTGTACTGTTCTTGTTGTTTACTATGTCTTTTAGCCTGGTTTCTTGTTTTAACTAGTTCTAAAGTCGCTAGAAATAAATGTAATTGTAAATAGAAATAATGATTTTGTAAAAAAATCCTTTTTCCATACAGATCTGTCTCTGACTTCTGTCAGCTTAATTGTTTCTACGCCAAGATTGTTTTTTTGAATGTTTTGTTTTTGAATTATTCATACTACCAATAGAAACTTGTTTAATGGACGTATTGTAGTGATATAAATTATAAAAAATATTTACATTTTCAGTACATTACCTTCAAATTATTATTTTCTATTACCTAATCAATAGTTATACTGTATTTGCAGAATTACTTACGAATTGTGTTTTTTACTACAAACAAACGTTTGTAGGCACAGTACATAATCAATAATAACAAAACAACTTTAACATATTATTGACACTCAAAACTATTACTCACTTCACTTCACATTTAAATATATAGTTTTTTATAGATTTTATTAACAGACTTCAAAAAATGAGGAGATTATATGTTCGTTTGTATGTATTTTTTATGTATGTTCACCAACTTCGTCAATTGTGGACCGATTTTGAAAATTCCTATTTTGTTTAGAAAGATATACTCTCAAGGCAGTATTATCGTCATCAATTCAAAATTTGAGGGGAGAGTCCCATGGAAATTGAATAAAATCCTTAACTTTTACAGACATGTAAAGTGTACATAGTTATTGTAAAACTCTTTCAAATCAAATAAAATCTATTAATGATTCAGTTGTTTAATTTAAGCTATTATGTACTTAACTAAACACTACAATACTTATCTACCTATATTTACACTAGATTTTACTAGATTTTTTTGGATTTCTTTATCTACGTGTTCTTTTTGAGGTACAATAAAAATATTGAACATATATAATTCAAATGAAATTTAGAATAAACTATTTTGTTTATATTAGGTAACAATAAAATATCTATCAAAATTGATAAGGCTACAATTTATTTTAAATGATTTTGCTGAAACCACGAATAAATCAAAACAAGTGTCATCTTATAAAACAATTCATGTTTGCATCATTCTTGAAATAGAACTGTTATAACCATTAGATCGATACAACTTTTCTTTGAAAAGATTAGTAAAGACATACTAATTCTTAACCGATTGAATATAAAATTTAGTTCTTGTAGCAAGTCGGTGCTATTAATATAGACATTTATAACTTTGTAAACAAAGCACAAATCGTTTCAATATAAATTTTCTGTTGGCTAATAAAGAATATTTAATTTTAAAGCTAATTGTTCAATTGATAATGTATAATTAACTTTAAATCTCAACATCCTTTTAAAGTTATTCTCAACTCCTCCTAAAATTTTGGTGAATCCTCCCAAATGTGAAATCCAGATTACTGACCCATATTCTAGAATCGATCTAACCAATGCTTTGTACAATACTACAAATTTTCGTTTTGTTTGTCAAACTGAACACACGTTGACAACATGACGTAAATAGTTTCTCGCGATATAATCTATGAATGCGTCAATGCTGTTTTGGACACATCTAAAGAAAAGAAAAAGAATTTCTTGGAGACAGTGGAAATCTAAATTGGTTTGAAAAATTATGATCTTCAGAAGGACAGGCGTTTCAGTGGCACTGTCAAACTAAAGCATATTCCTTGACCAAAAATGCAAGTTTGTATTTTGGGAGATCAACAACATTATGACAAGGCCAAAGCTAATATTCCGTTTATGGATAATGAAGCCCTAAAAAATAAATAAAAACAAAAAACTTGTTAAGAACTTAGCTAAAAAGTAAGTAATGAAGAAGGTATTGTGGTTGTCAGTAGCTGTTGGAGGTGTGGATATGGCTCCTTAAGAATTGGTGCAAAATGTACATCCTTCAATCAACTTCTTGGTATCTTTGCTTAAGAAGCACTGGCAAAATGTTAATTTAGGTTAGGTTAGGTTAGGTCTCTTCATGTAAAATTATCAATCGGACCACCACAACGTCTTTATTAAATTGTACATACTTTGTGTGTATATAAGTAATAAAAGTGCTTTCAAAATTAAAAAATAGAATAAAAAAAATTAAAAAAATTAAATCAGTTAACTGTCTTGAAATAAATCAGTAAACATTTTACGGGATTTGTTTGAAATAAATTTTATATGGTTGGTAAATGAAAGCTTAGAGTCATATATAATTCCTACATCACTTATTTCTTAAATATTTAATTGAGGCGGCTGATACGTGTTGAAGTTTACTTATTTCTTCTACACGCTAAAATTCACAACAGTTTAAGGTGTAACTAAGAAATTGAAAAATGGAAAAATAAACACTTAAGGCTGTTGCTGTTGCATTAAAAAATTGATTGATTGGTACTTTTCCGGTACCAAGGCAGAGTCCACTAAGAGCAAGTTTACTATATATCAACATTGCGCTACTTCACAGAACTCAATTTGTAGTTGCCAATAAAATGCTTTGAAATTTTTATAAAAAACTAATTACACTGGCAGTAGATATTAACGCATCACTAACTAAAATTTTGAAGTTTAAAAATATCTACAATAAAAACTGAACCATAAGTAAGATTTTCAACAAATTTTCTACCATTAATGGCTAAAAAATGTCATAAATAAAAAGAGTAAAAAGTTAACATGTGTGAATAAAACTTATTATCTAGAGTTTCTTTCTCTTGCTCGAATAACTGCCTGACGGCGACGACTGATACTGTTAATTAATGATTTAATTTTATCCTGGTCAATATCTTCCAAAAATGTCCTGCAATATTTCTCCAAGTTTTTGTTGATTGCCTGGAGGCCAAGGAAGTGCATTAAGGCCCATCTTGTCCCAATTGTACAATTCAGGCACTATGAGGTTTTGAATTATCATTCATAAACAGGTAATCGTTTCCTCCAAAAGGGACATTACGGGTGATTCTAAAATGTTTGCAATGTAAAATGCTGCCGTGATGCTTCCTCTTGGTATGGCCACCAACTCCGTATGAGTCTCTAAAGTGATACCACCTCACACCATAACAGAGCCTTCACCAAACATAACAGTCGAAACAAGTATAAACTGCGCATACCGTTCACCTGGACGTCTGTACATATGCATTCGTCTGTCACTGCTGTGAAGACAAAATCTAGACTCGTCATTAAGCATAACATTAACCCAATCGGCCTGTAACCAGTTCACATGTTCTTGCGATGGTCTGCGGTTAATTGTGGTCTCTTTGCAGCTATTTTCGGATTTAAATTAAAACCACTTACCCTTCTTCTTATGGTAACGGAGCTTATATGAACATTGTGAGCATATTTTGTAGCCTAGTAACTGTATTAAACCGTTCCAGTAACGTCTGCATCATTAAGCAGTTGTGGTTCGTTTTCTCGCTTGTTCTGGCCTTTTTGAGTATGCCTGAGTTTCCCGATGTCTCTTCAAGACACGGGATACGGTCAATTGATTAACACCAAGACGCTGACCAATGTGCTTCTTATGCAACTGTTATCACAATCACAGCTTCTTCACTACTTAAATTGAGATTCGGAGGCCTATCCATATTCATTCTTCACTATTTAGAACTTAATATTAACAATTACTTCAAAACAAATATAAATATAAAATAAATTTACAATAAAGTTTTTTTTGTAAATATACTTTAAAGGTACTTTTCTTCTTTTAAGTTGTGAAGCCATATATAATGTTTTTAAAATATTTCAGCCGCCTAAAAAAAACACAAGTCACTACACTAAAAATCAAAAAATAACAAACTACAAATTATTATTACTTTTAATATAACACATCGCTTTGAAGCCGGTACCACCAATTTCAAACCGACGGCACCGACTTCAAAGCGATCAGTAGGTAAAAAAAAAATAATCTGTATTTTTTTATTTTTTTGATTTTTAGTTGCTTTTTTTAAGTCGGTTGAATTTTTTTAAGTGTTTATATTCTGAAATATCTGGATATTTTAATTAGCTTTTACGACACTACGATATTTTTCGTTACAATTTTATATTTTTTCACTATCTTGAATGAATACCACAAGTACTTTAAAAACACTTCTGGTTTACCATTTTCAAAATCTTTCAGTATTTTTCAAACATTACTTAAAATTTCTTGACTTCCTTTAGTAACCTCTCAATTTTTCATATAAAGAAGAATTGAAAATATAACTGTAAATGTGGGACATTTAAAATTAACCGACCAAACTCAACTTATCTAAAAGCAGAAAATTTGATTTCCACAAATTATTTACAAATAATTTGAACATACTGTTTATATTAATAAATCATTAAAATCTTTATTGCACTGGGAGATCAAAATTGCCGTAATTTCAAAAAACAAATTTTGTATTTTTTAAATTTGAATAACAATTTTACTATTTTGTCTAATAATAGCATTATAAATAATCATTTGATTTGTTCTAAACGCAAAAAAAACTGACACTGTAAAGCGTCGAAAATACATAATAATCATAATAGTCAATTAAAAACTGAAAATAACCATTTTTTAACTTACATTTTCTCATCTAATAGTGCGATGATATGATTTAAACCAATAATAAAATAAAATTGTTATAAAATAAAATGAGTAGAAAATATTTTGACAAACAATATACAAATTTTGGGAAATTAAATTGGTGCTGTTGAAATGCTGTTATTTCTAAACCCTTTGGTTCTATCTACATCATTCTCACGTAGGTGTGAACAACTCTAATTTAGCAAAGGAAGCAGAATCATGACATCTTTACAGCATACGCAATGAAAAAGAATGCAATTAGACATCGATTTTCCTACCCGACCTGTCGCTTAGGTCTTGCTGATGACAAACATTTTTTTTTTGTTAACATAAGAACAAATATTTGCAGCGTTATTGACCTTTTCAATATTTGTAAATACGGCGCAAAGAAAATATTATAAAATTGCATTTCGGTTAGTAGTATATTTGCTTATAAATAAAAGCAACCACTAGGTGGCAACGGCGCCAGCGCTAGGACAACATAACGCGGCGTCGGGACACCGCGCGATCCTTCCTAGTTCTGTGAGCGCTTTTCCGGCGAGCATATCCAGCGCCGGAGCGTTTCGTGCGACTCGCGTTTTTTTGTTGGCTTTCCTCTTCCAATTTCCAACTTTGTAGTGTACTGAAACTGGCGAACTGTAAAATTATATATACAAAAAATAACAAACAATACGGGAAGTTAATTCACGGACTGGCGGTACAGAGGTAAGCCAAGAAAGTAGCGGCTAAAAATATCGAGCACTAGATTTTTCGCGACAACCTAGACATTAGGCAGCATTTTTGCGTTTTATATCGGTCACATTATAAATACAATAGATTTTATTAAAATAAAAAATTGGTAATATTAATGAAAAGTCGATAGCGGCTTCCCAAAATAGATACAATGTAATATTTAATAGTGTCCGCAATGATAATTATTTAGTCATCGCGCAGCCCCTTTCATTAGTTGCAATTGTACGTTTTGAATTATTCTAATGTTCACTTTTAGTGCCGGACTTAGCAGTAGTTCGGTTAGTTTAACGCTTTGTTTGTTCAAGTCGTTTGCATATTTTATGCATAGAATAATCTGCATTGGAATTGAACAATGCAAGCGAATCGATATAAAAGCCAACTTTATATTTTGTTCTTACCTAAAAATCTATACTAATTTAATTTAACTCATTGTGTTTTTTGGGGGAAATCGATAAATGGAAAATGGCACCTGAAATTATTACTCTTTTAAATAAATAAATAGCTGACCCAATTTCTTACTGGTATAATGATTCTGTGACATATATCGTAACCTAATTTTCTTTTAACAACTTGTCGTGAAGGTCATTATTTACGCATTGAATAATGGGTTTTATTAAATTGATGATAATTGTTAGGTGGCAACCGAAAATAGCAACTAATTGCTGCATTAATTCATTTTATATTGAATATCTTTATATGGATTTTTAATGGAAAAGTTGTTAAGCAATTTCATTTTCTTTTATTAATTTTTTTTTTGTAAATTAATTTGTTTTTTAATATACCACAAAGCCAAGATCAAAATTGTGACGATTTAAACTTTTAAGTATTTTAAATAGTTTAATTAAATTACAGATATTTTTTGTACGCAATAAAATTAATTTTGTGTGTTGTAAAAATTAGGAAAGGTTTTAATTTATTTTTAATTTAAAAAAACTACTGGCAATCCAATTGCAATCCAAATATTTTATAATAAGTATATATTTAAATTTTTGAAACAAATCTAAACTGATGCACATTACTTTGGTTTTTGATTTGACTAGAAAAATTACACTTAAATATTTTATTAGGATTTCGTTAAAAAGTAAACACAAGCAAACAAAATTATACGCTGTATATATTGCAAAACAAATATAAGCCGCTTTTCAGCATTATTTTAGTAAGTTTATGTTAGTAAAGAATTTCAAATAAAATCAAGCAAGTTTATATAGCAAAGAATTCTTCCACGGGGCTCAGTAATAGGTCCCAAATTTTCTATATTTTTGCAAATATTGTAATTTTAAAATAATCATATAATATTTTTTTTAATTTTGAGTTGTTTTATAGCTAAATAATTAAAATGAAATAATTAATAATTTTACAAGCACAACTAAAATTTACATTTGCAATACTAATTAGTTTTCAAAACATTTTATGTACAATTTTTAAGATATTATATTTTTTTATTGAGTGTCCATCGAGATGGATAATGATGCAGCGCACTGCGCATTTTTGCCCTGAGATTTTCTATCGTGGGCCTTTATAAATGCAAGTGATTTTGTCTTAGATAAATTATTTTATTTTTTTTGTATTTAGTGATTATTTGAAATTTCATTGATTTTAACTAGATACTATTTATGTCTTTGTGATTTAGGCCCGCTTTTACAAATGTCGGTTAAATCGGAGAATTGCTATTCTAGGTATAAATGTATACGAGGACTTATACTCTTGTTTGCTTTTACAAACTATTAATAACTATTCGGAAGCAAACAGCGCAAAATTTCTTAGAATATATGTTGATTCAAAAATGCGTCGGTATGTGCAGATTGATCAAGTATGCTCAAACTTGGAAGTGCTACATATGCCATACGTAAAACACTAGAGTTTGTTGGTAGAGAGGCAGTTTTCATAGTTTTTCACTATTTTATTCTACAATGAGGTCAATAAATGGCATAGAAGTTTGGGGCAATGCTTCAACATCACATCGAGTTTTTGTTCTCCAAAAAAAGAGCACTAGGAGCTATATTAAATTTAAAAGCTAATGAATTTTGTAAAGAATACTTTAAACAATATTAGCAGGTTATATATTATTTCCATCTGCTTTTGTATTTTTAAATGTAACATCTATGCATAAATAAACAAATATATTAAAATCACATTCTCAAATGTATTCATATGAAACAGGGCAAATACACAAACTAATAGAACCACTATACAAATTAAGTAAGAGCAAAAACAATGATTTAGGAATTAAATTATACAATTCGAATGAATTTAAATGGTTAAACATATAAACTTTCAAACGCAAAGGAAAAGAGTTTCTAGTGGCTCGAGTACTTTATTACATTGTAGAGTATATAGCATAATGATTGATGTATTATGTAATCAACATGTTCAGTGATGTGTTTAGTTTGTTATTAACATTTTCCTATCAAATATTGTTTTTAAAACTGCTACCTGTATATATGACAAATTATGTGTGGTATTTATGTAAATGCTGCTATATGTAATAAAACTTTATCTATCTATCTATCTATCTAAATATAAAACGCAACTACCTGAGAAATGTACATCTTGTGAAGAATTAGGACTTGTCTACTATATACTACATATATGAAATTAAAGTCAACAAACATAAGACATGATTATATCGATTCTAGAATCGCTATTATTCATGATTACATCATTGACACCTATAGTATGTCTTTAATATACTATTTATTATACCGTTCCTGTTTATAAGAAAAAAATAGATTTATTTTAGTCCTCATAATCCCCCATTCTAATATTGAAGATTTATTTTTTTGTAAAAGCATCTCTTTGCATATGAGCTGTTATTATTGGTGATGTTAGACATTTGTCGCATTTTCTAAGCAATTCGAAATTTCAAGAGTTCTCATGGCTCTTACATTTGTTATTGTTAACAATCCCAGTTCTACACTAAATATCCTCTTAGCGACCAATAACATAATTCCAGTCCTGAGCGCCATCCAACTCATACCAAACTTTTGCAGTGACCACTTATCTATCACTTTCCAACTAAATACACAAATAATTCCTACTCCAAATCTTTCTAAATATATCTCAGTTAGTAAGACTGTAAAATTGATAAAGTAGATATAGATAGATTAAAAATTGCATAACATTTTCCCAACATCTTCTCCAAACTTCAATCTTAAACTTGTTTGATAAAAAAGACAACTATACAATTACTTTAAAAATACTTAAGATCAACATATTAAACGTCTCACCCAATGACTTAAACAAAAACGTACATAAACTTATTTATGAATACAATCAAAACAAATGGCCAAATTCTTACGACAATATTATCAAGCAAAAAGAATCTATATATTTTACAGAAATTAAAAAGTTGAAGATATAAATGCCGACAGTCAAATGGAAGTGAACGGTTGGTACGATAATTATTTTCAAAACACCTACTTGACGCCAGACAATGCATTTTCTCTAAAGAAGAATACTTCCATATCCTAAAATCCGGTAGAAAATCGTCTCTTGGTGCAGACAATAATTAGAAAAAACTTCTTAAACGCCTGCACCATAATACTCACTTCGATGTATTTAAAATCATACTCAATCACACTCATTCAACTATTGTTTGTCCCACCAACACATCTCTATGTAAAATAGACATGCGAATTTCTAAAAAAAAAACTTGAATAGCAATTGTCCAGCTAACAACAGACAAATCACACTTCTCTTAATGATTGGTAAAATCCTCGAATCCTACATAAAGTAAAAACTATTGAATTGTGTAGTTCGTATTAATCCTATACGTATTTGATCTATCTTTTGAGTAGCCATATTATTGGCTACTCAAAAATCTAAATCGAAAGCTAAAATTAAAGATCAAAAACATTTGGTCTTTTATTAACAGAAAGGTATTTTGTATGGGTTACCTCTTTCTCCACGCCGTAACATAATTTTCTGCTTCCACATGTTGAACTCAACCGACCCATTCAATTTACTATTTTACATACTACAATTTGCAGATGACACTGTATTTTTTTCTAGGTGGTTCGTCGAGCGTCCCTGCACTACGGTCCTGATGGTCCTATTGTTCACCTCTGATATCTTACATTTTTAGCAGTTCTGTATCTTCTATGAAGTCCAGGAGTTTCTTCCAAGCGATCGTTTGTAGTTCTTCTTGGGATAGCGTATGCTTGCCAATGTGAACTGTGCGTTGCATGTTGAATGCTTCGTATTCATACAGCAGATGCTGCGGAGTCTCTTCGTCAAACATTTGCGTCATAGTGGATTTTTT
>JARJEC010039029.1:0-15878 GCA_030264575.1 Tachinus sp. AB-2021 | reverse complement strand
TATTATTAATAGGTATTCACATTAATAAGCGGCAAATGGAAAAAATATAATACAGCAAATAATAAAATTATGTCAAAATTTCTGTGTTTATGAAATATCAAATATCTTATTAAATGATGACAAGCTAATTTGTCAGGATTTGCTAGTAGATGCCATTCTTTGAATTGCTTCAATTAATTCTTAAGTGATTTATTTTGTAGAAGCTCTTGATCTAATTATAGATATTGCTGAAAGTTTTCAAAACCTGTTTTCAAATTATAATTTAATTGAATAACTAAACATGTATTTCCCTATGCTAACCAAGGGTAATTGGGAAACAATAAATGGTGTTCTAGATATTAGATTGACAAGCTTTAACTCAAAATACACATACCTACAAAGAACATCGAAGTTGATGGCAAGTTGAATGAAAACCCAACAAATACAAATACTAAAAAGGTATAATGGGGTAGCAACAATGATGATGAGGATTTTTAAATTTCCGCCAAAAAAAATCTAGAAATTTTACAATGTTTTTTATGTTTTTCCAGGTGTGTCAAAATGATCTCACATATAAAATAACCAGATTTATTTTGATAGACGTTTGTGATGTGACATTGTAAATATTTCAAATTTGTATTAATTAAATTTTGGCTTGTCAATGAGAAATAATTTTCCAATTTTACTACTTAATATATATATATATATAGCAAAATGTTTGGTTTAATTTATTGTAATCTTTGTTAAACTTTAAAGCTTTTCTTCATGCAAATGTTTCATATAACATATTTGCAAATAACAATTATTTTTTATTTGTTCTTTCACTTTATTTAGTAATTTCAATTTGTCTGTAGTACCAATACATAAGTGCATTTTTGATTGCCATTGTTAACACCTCAATACTATTTAAGTTTTGTAATGAATATAACTTGCTTATACTCTTTATAATGTATGTAATATTTTGTTTGATGTAAAATATATATTATTATAAATACAATTTTTCTAATTAATAATAATCTATAATGTACTGTATTGTTTTAAATAAATTATTATTTTATTGAAAATTGGTTTTCAAAAAAGTGTTAAGGGTAGTTAGTGCATTACATTAACACTTTTTCTGACAGTTTTGAAGCATACATTTAAAACTTGTATGTAGTTTTAAGCGTAGAGCCGCCTATCTAACCAATCAAAACGCTTGAAATCACCCGACAACAGCCAATATGCTGACAAGCCTTTCCAACACGCCGTGTTTGACTATTTCCCTATATAATTATAAATCAATCATATTAACCCATTTTTAAATTTTTAACAAATCAGATTGCACATACAATGAAAATTGCACTTGTACAAAAAGTTTCAGCCATAAATAAATGCGCTGGCGCTAAGCAACGCAATCAATATAAACAAATCGAACTTTACAAATTAGTTAATAGCTGTCAGTGTTAGACGCAAAATCTCATCAATGTATACAAATCAGATTAATTAATATTTGCCATTATCTTATATTTTTAAGTGAGCAGTTCGCGAAATAGGCTACTAAATATACTTTGTGCAAAGAAAATGATCCAGAAAAGTTTGCATTCAAAATATGGTTGCCGTTAGAAAAATTCATGCAGTTTCTAGGCCGCTATATTTTTTTTGTAAACTTTTCGATAATTTTCAATGCACTTATGTTGCCCAGCTAGGGTGTACCTCGATTTTGTGACCTAACAAAAAATGTTTTTAACCAGACCCGTCTCATTTTATTATTGATAAATAATCCAAACTGTTATCAGCTGGAAAACTTCACGATTAGTAGCTGGGGATCCAGGAAGAGCCGTGTGTTAAATAAATCCGCTCCCCCGTTAAGCTACCGGAGGAAAAGGATCCTCAGGAACCGCATAGCAGTGCATGTCTCAAAGAACGCGACTAACGGCAACATTTGTTGAGCTTCAAAATGCCTAGTGTGTATAGGGTCTAAAACTAGTTGTGTTCTGGTGAGAAAAACTTACTTTTGGTAATTGCAACTCGTATTCTGGTGACCTTACTGACGTCACGCCTGACTTAAGTATGCTTTGCTCGCATGTAACTGAGAAACTACAGTTAACAGTGGTCAGGACCAGGATACGTTAAAAAGTTAATTGATGAATCATGTCAATAAGTGCGTGTGTTGCGCCATGTAATAAAAATGATTTTAAAAAATACAATATTATTTTTAATAAATAATAGAAATGAGCACGAACACTAAAACAGTACACGTTATATTTTTAAGTTAAATTTGAAGTTTATGAGAAACAAATATTAAGCTGGTTACTTTTCATTTTCTAGCGAGTAATATTTCTTAGACTAGTAACATTATAATAATTACGTCAATGGTAACTGAATAACATACTTCTGGGTAACTGAACTAAGTTGTTCAAGTCTTAGTCTAGTTAAGTCTTGGGCGACCTTGAAACGTGAGCTTGTCGTTTATATATATATATATATATATATATATATATATATATATATATATATGAAGACATATAATTCAAGTTTGTCGTTGCCGTTTCGTTTCCATACTGTTCTCATTCTCGGGCTATTGTGCAGTCTAAATTAATTTTTATAAATTTTGATGTAAAACCTGTAATGGTGCAATTCCACCGGGGCAACATTGAACGACATGGTATGTACTTTTCTTGTATAGGCCAAACTACAAAATTTAACAACAGGGGTTACCAGTACATTGATTTTCTCCTATATACGGCACAAGGTTTGTGCGCTAGATGTATTGGTGACAGTAACAAACAATATCATTAGTGACAGTGAGAATATAAAGCACAAAAAGCAGAGCTTACCTTGAAAAATGCATTTGAATATTTCACATGTATTTATATACGACGGTATTTTATTTTTAATTTTTTAAAGTTTCTTTTGTTTTATCTACACGTGATTTTCATAAATTTTTATAATTTGTTCACTCGGAAGATGCTAGTTAAATATCCATGGATCAGGGTTTTTATAGTTTACAAGACGGCCTCTCCGATAGTGTAAGTAAACACTTTGATCTAAAATGGAGATAGTTTTAATTGTTACATTTGTGGTTTTATGCAAATATGTTTTCTTTTTATAATGTAATTCTTCAAAATTTAAAAAGGAACAGCTGATTTATTTAACTTCAGTAGAGCATTTCAATTACCTCTAAATATCATTATTTTTAGATTTTTTTTGTTATATTCACCAACTAAACTGAAATATAAAATAATATTAGTTTAATTATAATTTAAATATAGTTGCTAGCTATATTTACATAATTTCAATATTTGCAATACAAATAGCAAAATATATTGTATGCAAATAAAATTGGTAATTAGATTAATACGTTCAACAAATAACATAACTCTCCAAAAACTTTTCAGCATTAAATTTTCTAGATTTTACTGACAATGACTGATGATACATTTGTTCACATTCTGCGTCTTCACCAGGCTATTATAATATTATATTATTATTTCCATTCTGGTTTTGATTTAATTTGTCATACAATAATAGACGAAAATGTTTTAATTCTTATTTTTCACATCTACTAACCTTTTATTTTATACTTTAAATATTTAATTGATTTAACGTTATTTATTAAAAAACTTAAAAAGTTTTACATCTAAACTAATTCTTTATAAAAATATTCTTTTTTGTATTAAAAAATTCATGGAAAATAATGAAACTTTTACACGATGGTTATTTTTTTAAAAGAACCTATAACAATGAAAACAAAAAGCATTGGCAAGGGGCGTTTTGTCATACTTACCCAATATATTTATTGCAGAATTTTTAAAAATAATGAACTTTTTTAGATATTCACTAAATTTCTTGCAAATACTTCCAATTGTATATATTTTATACAAGATAGTTCAACATAATGAATATATTTAGATATAAACAAGATTAATTAAATATTGGACATATTTTGCTATTCTTTCAATTTTACGTATTTTATACAGAATTATTCAATATAATTGAAGTATTTAGACGTTTGATGAGTTTCTTGGACTTCGAAAGAGTGCTTGAAAAGGTAATGCACACAATGATTTTTTTCTAAATTAATGTTTGAAATTAATTATGAACGAGTTATGTCTTTAAATTTGTTTGATTTTCAGAGAAACATAATTATGTTGCTACTCTTTTTGTGAGAAAATCATCCAACAAGTAACATTTATTTTGTAAAAAAACAAAATAGATTTGCGAATATCTTTAAAATACGCGAGTTGTATTTCTCAAGATTGTTTTATGGAAAAAAGCAAATACACACACCTCCCAAAGCCGCATGACTAAATGAATAATTCAATTGTTATTGATAAATATTGGTTAAGCCAATCAAAAGGTTGCAATTGAATTACAATGAAATAATCAGTCTTATTATCGGCAGAAATTGCCACAAGTTTAATTGCAATAATTAATATTTTCATTTGAATGCTTTGATGATTCTCTTTAATAATAATGAATATAACAAAGGACTTTTAAATGTTTTTATGTTTTCATTTCTTAATTGGATAAAAATATTAAAGCAAAGCATATTTATTTCTGCACAGATAATGTATAATTAATTGAGTAACTTGAATTGAATAAATCAATATTATTGTTAAACCAGATAAAGATTTGCGAGATATTATTTTGTCGTGAAAATTTACAAAAATCTCTACAATTGTTCATTCATTTACATAACTGAGTGCAGTAAAGCGGAAAAGGATTAATTGATTTTGTTCTTTCTCGACGCATTTTGCTTTTTTTAATTCAATAATTAATTCCAATTTAAAAATCCTATGATCCTCTTATGCGTACAGCCGGTTGATTATAATTTGTTAGCATCGATTTTTTAACAGAGAATGGATTTCTAAAATCCGATTACTATGGATGAAAATGCCATCTATTCTTAGAATAAACATTGTTGTAACATTTAAAGCTGATTCAACGAAAGCATTAATTTAATAAAAACTATCTTTGAATATTAAATGAATAAAATTGATATATTGGGATACGTTTGCAAATACTTTACTTAAAGCTTGGAAATATTACCGCTCAAGTCGATATTTATGACTCGCACCGTGTGCGAAAAAGGGGAACTGATAACGTGTAGCAAGAAGTAAATTACTCTTTCAGTCCCATTTTGACTGCACAATTTATTTACTCCATCCGGCGTAAGTAGACTAAACAGACAAGTTAATAGTTAATGCGAGTGGCAATAAGTGAAGAAAATCGTATTGGGAAGTTACTGAAGACTATTTGTCTTTGTTTATATTATACTACATTTTGGATAATAGAAATAAAATAAATTGGTCCGTTTGATTAAACGGTAGATAACATTTTTGATTCTTTTAGAATTGAATAGTTGTAAATTCATTGAAACTTTTAATAAGTAAACTCCGAACAGACTGAAAGTTTTGTTCAACTTTGGTTGAAGTTTATCTAATGTTATTTACCTTATACTTTTCATCAATTACTGTTCGGTTTCTATTATGACTAACCTTCTTATAAGCTTATCGCGTTTGAGTAAAATCACAATGAAAAGCTTTATAATTAAAACTTTATTATGATGATAAATATTTCAATAAACACAGCTTTGCTGTGTATTTATTTTATGTTATTAAAATTTAATTAAAATAAAAAAATTCATATAAAAACTAGTTCTTTCGATTCTTGGAAAAACAGCATCTTTCAAATTTATTGTTTATGACATTCATTTATGATTGTGACATATTTGAGCATAAAAGTATGAAGATAGGAGAATAACATAACATGCTGACATGAGAACATAAAAAACACCTCGAGAATAAGAAAAATGAAACAATATATGGAAGGAATTAAGTATAAATAAAAGTAGGACAAAAGTTGTGAGAACCGAAGCCGGGTTCAGAATTAACTTTTGCAATCCAAGTAAAAGATCAGCAGATTTTTGAGTGATTTATTTTAAATGTCTTACTTTAAAGTTACATAATGTGGAGGAAGCCGAAGAAGACATAAAAAACGTATTTTATATAAAAAAGAATATTACGCAGGAAGTATTGTAAAGAAATTACGTTAAAAATTACAATTGTACATTGAAAAAGTAGGCGAATGAACAATATGCATTGAAAAAAGCACCGTACCGAGGGTATGGCAAAGGGAAAGCAAAAAAGATAAGAAATTGGCTAACGAATATACCTTAGACAGATATTTTGAGGAATAATTAAGCGGAAAACTTATTACAATAACCTCAATTATGATTTAGGAATGTGTGATTGTGATGCAAACTTGGTTTTGAGATTTTTAATTAATTTCTAAACGGCTAAAATAAAGATTTGCTGAATGAGTTGACCTAATTTCTTGACATACTATTTTGATTGCTTTGTCAGAGCGTTTTTTCTTCTCATTTACAATGTTTCAATGAACTACTTTTTTTCTTCGAAAACCTTAACGGTTTATTGGATAATTAATAATTTGTATAAATCGTGTATTTAATTGAACTTAAGGGTGTTGTGTAGTAAACATTGAATAGAATTTGAATTTATATTAGCGGTCACGGATTGGGATATAGAAAAAATGTTGACTGATTGGTACTTTCCCGGTATTAAAGCAGAGTCTATGAAGAGCAAGTTCCATCCACATTGGTGATACTTTACGGAAGCAAATTTCTATTTGCCAATATTTGTTATTGCTTGTTTATTATTTTTTAATTTCTTAAAATAGGGAAAAACTTATTTTACATTATTTTTTCAAAAAGTTATTACGTACTTTGGCTTAAAGAGATTTTATTATTTAAAATTTTTTTTATATATAATTAATTAATTAATAATTATATTTTTAAAAATCCTCCGTACCGCGATGCAAACTATAAAATTAATTTATTGGAAACATTGTTTCTAAAATGCATTTTAAAGGTATTTTAAATTTTAGCTTAACATGCATGTACAACTCCCTTAATGACGAAACGAATATATTTAGTGTTGATTGGTGATAGATTTGAGATTAAATTATAAATGAGATATACCTTGATTTAATAAGAAAGTTTATACTTTTAAAAAGAAAAATATTTCAGCAAAAGTAATACGAACAGAAAATCTATATATACTATATAGTTATTGATAATGCGGGAAGAACATGAAGAATTATAATATCCTTAAAATGTGTTTGAGAAAAGGTATTTTTCATGTATATGTTATGGGCCAAACTTGAAATAGCGTCATTATGAATAAAAAGACAAGACTTTTGGCCTATATCCGAAATAATATTAAGATATGACTAATTTGGGATATTACGACCAATATTGATGATGATCACTTTGATTTAATGGTACAGGTTGGTTTGACCAACAAACCTAACTAACCAACTAACTTTGATTGATGTTTAAGATAAAATTATATATTTTTTGTTTTATTCAATGTGTTAGATATTTTTTAAACAAAAAACAATAGACTAAAAAACATGTTTTTTGCTAATCCTGGTTATTGTTAACTTTCAATAAACATTAACATACAATGATATTATTTCTAGAATGGCTCAAGCCATGTGTGTTCCTGCCATCCGGCAATAAATCGAAATATAAGTAAAAAAATATATAATTTTGGGAATAGACCGTCATAACAATAACTGGCTTGTTGCCATAATGCACAACCAATACTGATATTGGCCGATTTCAGAGTTGGACTGTAACATATACATAGAACATACTATATACGCATAGCTTTAGAAATTTTTTTCTATATATTTTTTTCTATAAATAAATAATATGCATCCAGTTTCTATGATTTTTATGATTATTATTTTTTATGAATAAAGTTATTCATGGTAAAAGTTAGGAATAATAAAAAGACTATATCTATGGTTTTTATGGTTCCAGGAAACACTGCTAGCTTATGGGTATAGTTCTTGTCCACTAAAAATACCACTTGACGATCCTGTGTTTTACCCGGCGCCAGGGTATTATTTTGTTAACCACTCGTGTTGCGACGGTAATATTACATCAAAGGACAATCGAATGCGGTAATTTTCATAAAATCTGATCTTATCAGTAGAGTTTTTTTCATGCAACTCGTTTGTTATACTCGGTCTTTGAATGCCAAGATTAGAAACGTATTTGTTTATTTATAGGATGTAGGCTGCTTGCCTCTCTTTGGCCATCACGACTAGGTAAAGGGGTGATATTGCAAGTAATACTTTCATAGCTGCTGTGGGCGTTGTTTTTATCAGCAAACATGCCACCTTTTCTACTTTGTCTAGCTTAGTTTCTGTAGTCCGGAGTTTGTTTTTTGCTCCATACAAATGCTCCGTATATGATGATGGGTCTAAATACTTACTTACTTATATACTTACTTACCACGCGGGTGTTCTTTGTAACCAAAATGATTGTCGGACGTACTTGGGGACTAACACCAAAAATGACCAGATGGCTATAGTATATACGTTAGTATTTAGACCCATCATCATATACGGAGCATTTGTAATTTGCCTTTTTGCATCTGTTAACTAGCTGATGAATTGTTAGTTTGCTGGTTTTTTTATTGGTAGGCACATTATTGCTGGTGCAGAGACTGGGCCTATAATAGCCCGTCTTGTATGTACCTATCAATTATTTTTTTCAATTATTTTGCCATAAAAGATTTCAAGCTGATAGGTCTGTAAGATTTAGCCAGCGCATTAAATAGGTTGTACAGATTTTGGTATAAATACCATCTTGATTGCCATTCAGCTGATTCCAAGCAGCTGAAGTGTCAATTTAGCCTTGAGGATCTGGCATAACGGCCCTCTCAGAGTTTTAAAGTTTTTCTGTAGTATAATAGGAAAAATTTCATCTGCTCCTACCGACTTGAATAGTTCAAATCTATTGAGTCCCCATTCCAAGCTACTTTGCTTAATTATGGTTTTTGCTTTATCCCAGTTTCTTTTATGTGTCTTTTTGTTTGGTAGCTCAAGATTCTCTGGATTCGATGCTCCCAACAAGACCCGGGACATGTGCCTGCAGTAGTTCTTGCAGAGTTCCTTCAACCGATTCTGTATAATTTCAGTTTCTGTTTCTGATTAGGGAACTAATATTTCCCGTGCGGTTTATAATTAAAGTTTATTGAACGCTAGAAAATGCTGGTGTGCTTTTGATTTTTTTGGTTTTTAACGCTTAAAGAACATTTTTTTTTTCACGCGTTTCATAATAAACTTGTTCCATTTTAATACTATAGGCAGCCATTGAAGCAAGCTATTTTATTACAGTACAAATATTTTAGTACACAAAATACCACTGATAAGAGAAGAGGCACGATGATGAAAATTTAGAGGAATGTCAAAGAAAAATGTTAGCTTCTGGTTTAAAATTTTGTTGAATTCAATTTAATAATTAATTACATTTCAAATTATTATTACATAAAATATATTAACTATCACATTGCAGGTATCAATAATATCATACGGCATGCATATTTTATAGTATAATATAGTATTACTTATAGCAGTATTTCCCAAACTTTTTGGTACGTGGCACACTTTTTGAATAGGAAATTTTGTGCGGCACACTATATGGAATATACAAATTGTTAGGTTTTAGATTATAAAATATCACATTTCTTGCTTTCCAAAAGGGAATACAATTTACAAAGAGCTTCCACATTTAATAGTTATATAAACAATAAGTTAAAAACTAATTTTGTATACAAATATGGTATAATATAACAATTCAGGGCAGAGGTTTAACGGCCCCGCGGCACCCTTAGCACGTAGTTATAGTTAGAGTTAGAGCCACGAGCATTGTTTTATTAATTTTAATTTTAAATAAACTTTGCACTGGTGTGGCAATTCATGACATTCCATATTATATTTATTTCATCTGTAAATATAAGGCCCCTACTCGGCCAGTAATGCTGACAATCCCAAATGTTGAAAGTATCACATAATCGAGCATCAGTGTCACCTTATCCAATACCAATACTTAACTTACACGGTCACTTCAAATCACCAGTATTTTTCTCACTACTGTAAGAGACACTGGCTACTACAGAAATATCTTAGTTTATTTCACTCACTCAGTTTGTGAGCCTAAACACGGCTTTAAAATACTGATTCTTGGATTAAATTCGAAAAAAAATAATTTTTTTGTCATTCATTTAGTACTAGACCTCACACGATCAATAATACTGTTAATATTTTGAAATATTAACAGTAATATTGATTGTGTAACGGACCTTTATGGTTTTTTACATGCGCCTAATGAAACTACTAATATATTTATTTATCTACGACCACTAGCGAAATTGACGTTTACTCTACAGCCAACTTCTATATAGACTCGTGCTTGATGATTGTAATGAAAAAAATGGTACAAATACTGCGGCCCAGATTTATGTTGTTCCGATGTCGATAACGTGTTTTTCGTTTTTGTTGAATGCAATAACTATTATTCTGTTTTTATTTCTGCAATAATATACCATGAACTTTGTTATTCTAATATTTTTGGCAGGAAATTATAATATTATAATTATATAATATTTGATTTGTTTATAGAGTAGAAATATTTTAAAATTCGTCAAAACGAATTAAAATTTTTGATTGTCCAAAAGCAAAATCAAAATTTTTATCCCAATATTGCCTTTTACATAGTCCATTTTGCAATATATTGCCAATACTGCTTAGCTGCTGTAGTGTCAATTAATGTATTCATAAATAATGATGATAAAATGAAAATTAGCTAACAGAAAAAATTATCAATATACCAATTGAATATAAATGACAATTATTTATAACCTTATTATAATAATAAGATTAAGGTGAGAAATAAATGTAGGAAATCATTATTATGCTGAAAAATCATGTAATAATTTAAAAACATAAATTACAATAAAACAAAAAATAAAAATAATAAAATAATTTGTTGCATAGAGATGCCCGTTTCAATAATTTTACTTGTGTGTGATCGTATATATATATATATATATATATATATATATATATATATAAATATACTAATATTTCACTCTTATGTAATATTCCATTTACAACTTTTGTGTAATACACTGTTATATTCGTCAAAATTATAACGTTAAAAGATGTCGGCATCCATTTTAAATGCTTTTTAGAAACAAAATTCTCTAAAATTTGTACTACATTTCTGACACTAATAAATATGTACAAGCTTATGTTTCTGACAGTAACACTTTGGCTTTGTCAGTGACGCAGAGGTACTTTGTATCAATAGTATAATTAATAATAATAATAAAATAATAATAATAATTTCAATATAAATATAAGCCTAAAGAAAAAATAGTAGGTATAAATCACTCGGACTGCACAAGCATTTATCGTTTCGCCTAATCGTGGGCTCACCCTAAAATTGCTTTGTTCAACTTCTAGTAATATAGTTAAAGTATTTATTATTGATATTTGTAAATATACATATACTCTTATTATATAGTCTTTATTTTTATAATTTTTAATATATAGGTATAGGTATTATGAAAGAATACATAATAAATAAATATGTATTTTGGTTTTCAAAATAACTAATTTGAACAAATTGGTGTATTTTTAAATTCCATGTTTTTTCGTATTCATTAATTAAGATTTAATTAAATTGTCCGCAATATAACTTTAATCTTTCGAAGCTATTAATAGATTGTAACACTATACAAAGATTGATTACAATTTCCAAGATCGAATAATGTATTATTTCAATCTAACCGTACCCAACCCCACTGTAATTATACCAAGTACAATGCTGTCTTTGTTAATTTTCCAGTTTCTTAGAATGTAGTTATTGTTTATTTTATCAATGTACAAAGTTACGTGGAGCATGCCATATAAGTCTTCAGATTCAATTTATGTACTATGTGTTCTATGAAAATGACTTTATTTTTAATCAATCAATAATGATAACATGTCTTCACAATTTAAAACTGAGTAAATTTGCAGAAAATTCTCATGTGGTTAACAAAAAGAGGTCAGACCTATGTGCGACGTTAAATAATAAAAGTGATAAATAATATTAAAATTTTAAAAAACAAACTACTACAACATTATAATAGTAAAAATAAAATATTAAAATTAAATTAAGATGAATATAAACGGAATAGTAGGTAAATTTCAAAGTTTATAATCAAATCAGTTAATTTAAATTACAATCAAACACGAAGGGTATTTATATTGAATGTCATTTTCCAATTATTCGAGAAACCTCTGGATTTCAGTATATCTCAAGTTGGAATGCGTCTTATTTCAAGGAATTCCTTTAAATTATATGTCTTTCACGTCTACTTCTATTTACCCAATGAAATGGGAATGATAGGAAAACGTACATGATTTATTTTTACGTACACATCGAAGCATCGTGAGGGTGTGTGCGAGTATTCGCTTGAACTCACTGAAGTTATACAAAAAGGGGATATCTTTTTATTCATTTTATATTAATTACAAATATCTAAAGAACAAAGGATGGTGGAAAATAATTTTTTAATTTCTTGATTGAATTTACGTACCAGGTGGCCCAATTTTAACGTTACTATCGTCTATTTTACTTGTTTTTATGAAGATGGAAATGGTACCGATTTCTATTTATTGTGGCAAGAGACTGAAGTAATGATATGTAAGATACATTATACCTTTATACACAATTACAAGCAACTACTACAAGAAATATGACCAAGTTATGTTAAAAGCAGCGTTGTTTGTCATCGTTTTTGTATAATTTACATGGATTGATTAGGTTAGAAATAAATATATTCAGGATATGCCGTTCGTTGTTTTGTTTCTTTTATTTAATTTGTTTTTTATAAATATTTTATAGAACTTATAGATTATAAGGATATTAAGGATTTCGAACAGTAGGGTAGTTGTATCCGGCTTATTACATTTGGAAAACAGGTGATTTTGCGATAGGAGAGATTTTCCCGATGGATGACAATCATTAGGTCCAGGAATTTATATAAATATTTACGGATTGTTTTAATTTCCGCAGAAACCAGATTAGCGACTTATTGTTCATATTGAGTGCATAAGAGTAGGGATTTATATTATATTCAAAAGAGAAAAAATGTTTGTTTTGGTTTCCAAAAAGTACATTGAAAATAATTAAACTTTTGTAAGAATGTTTTTTTCCCTAAAACTTACAATGAAAAATGAAACATGGGGGAAGGTGAAGTGATTTTATGTTAAAATTTCAAATTATAATTATATAAAATATATGAGCAATACGTATGTATAAAATAATAAAATATATACAATTGAACAGTGCATTTTTATGTAATATATGGAAGCTACACTAATATATAACTGAACCAAGTGTATAAGTTACTGTATTTTTTGAAATAATTAAACATTTCTTAAAGAACTCTCATGAGACCACTGGACACCTTTTCAGATTGTGTAACCATAGCAACCATTTGTTTTTATAGATAGATAGATATATAGAATTTTTATTGCCTATAGCATTTACAAAAATACCACACATAATTAGTCATATATTTCTATACAGGTAGTAGTTTTAGAAAACAATATTTGATAGAAAAAAAAAACATTGAAACATTTAAATAACAAACTAAAGCCATCATTAACATGTTGATTACATAATACATAATTATAATACACAATCTTGAAAGGAATTAAGTTCTCGAGCTACTAGAAACTCCTTTACTTTACACTTTGAAAGTTTTTATGTTTAATAATTTAAATTCACCAGGCAACAAATTGTATAATTTAATTCCTAAATGATTGTTTTTGCTCTTACTTAATTTATATAGTAGTTCTATCAGTTTGTGTCTATGCCTGGTTTCATATGAATGCATTTGAGAATGTGAATTTAATATATTTGCTTTTTTATGCACAAAAGCAGATGAAAATTAGCAGGTTATAGTTATATATGGTTTAAAATATTCTTTACAAGATTTTTGGCTTTTAGATTTAATATAGCTCTTAGTGTTATTTTTTACAGAACAAAAACTGGATGTAATGTTGAATCATTGATCTAAACTTGTATGTCATTGTAAAATAAACTAGAGAAAAATACAATCAATCTGCACATCCCAATGCATGTTTGAATTAACATATATTCCAAGAAACTTTCCGCTTTTTGCTTTTTGTTGTTTGGGAAGCAAAGTTGACACTTGCTGTTTTGGAATCATTAAGAAGCAGTTTATTTGCAGCAAACCATTCTTCCAAGCTTCTGTTTTTACCTCAGCCGCTTTATTAACTAAAATTTCTTTATCATGATCTCATACCAGCATGCTAGTGTCATCAGCATATAGAATTTGAATAATCTGTTAGATTAAATGGATGGTCATTAATAAAAATTATAATCCTAATATTGACCCTTGTGGTACACCAACGTCTATATTTCGTACATTACTATAAACTCCGTTGTAAAATACACGCTGTTATCTATTTGTCAGATATGATGGAGTATATCCAACGCCGGTCCTCTTATTTCTTAATATTCAAGTTTAGCTAATTAAATGTTGTATTAGACACAATCAAAAACTTTTAATATTTCACAAAAATTTGATTGCATTTTTTGTCTCTTTGAGAACTTTGTTTAATTTATTGGTAAAGTTAATTCTTGAGTCTGTCTTGGAAAAGTTTTTCTTAAAAGCAAATTGATTTTTAGAAAAAAATGTGTTTATTAAAGTAATTCTATTAAATATAAGATATTCTATTATTTTTGACATTATGGGTAAAAAAATTACTACATTGATCGCGATTACCCAAAAATCAGGAAAAATGTCGGAAATAAAAAGCGATGAATATATAAGACAAAAGTTCTGCAATGAATGGTATGATATATTTTATAAGAGATGTATATATCTCATACATACATGTCTATTGCATTGCTAGATTTAAGTTTGTTGGTAATATTAATTAATTCTTTGTCAAATTCTTTATCATCGATGAAGAGGACATATTTAAATTGGCTATTTTAATATTGTAATTGGATCATATTTACTCTTTTTAATTTTTTTAAATATTATCTTTTGTAATATTTTATATTTTAATTAAAGTATGTATTAAGACCATCTGCACATACATTATGTTAGGTGTTATAATCAAATGGATGGTTTCGACCTCTACTATGTGGTAATTTATTATAAGAAATAAATAAAACAAAAATTACTATGTTTTTTAACCACAACCACTGGAGTTTTGACTTATGAAGGTCATTATCAAGTTGAAATAAAGATTGAAATAAAAAATGTTTAAACACAATAAATAAGCAAATAATTTAAAAATATAATATACTACATAAAACTGAGGAGTGAGGAACTATACAGATTTAATTTTGATTGTTCATTTAATATATTAACAAGGGGGTTACTGTTATTTTTATGAATTTTGGCGGATTCCAAATTATTATGTTTAAGGCCTTTTGAACAAGTATGTAAGATTTTTAGATTATTAATGTCGAGAAACGTATAATTACGTAAGTTGAAATTAGAATATTATAATTATTAAATAATTACAACGCCATTACTCCATTTAAAATAAATGTTTAAAAAAAATCACTTAGGATGAGGATTGAACCCATAACCTTTGGATTTTATGTCAAAGTAAATTTTGACGTGGCTGTAGAACATAAAACCAATGCCAATTGAGATGACCTACGTAGCTCAATTGGTAGAGCAGTGGTTAACGCGGTTATTTTAGCATGAGTAGTGATAAGCTTGGAACATGGGTAACCCTCAACGAGGAAATGATTGTTACATCTGCCCAAAGGGTGGAATAGAATATTAGCAATAGTGGATTGACAAACTGGAACACAGCTTTAAAATAAAAACAAAAAATTTGACAGGTGAGTACACATTTTTGTGGAGATAATAGCAGCAGTAAATTTTATAATATGCCACAGAGTCGACAAAGCAACATTTATAAGAGGAAGATCTAATTTATACATAGTAACTAGAGAAATAAATGTAGTAGTAGAGGGCTGGACAGTGATAGGA